>WAAG01073232.1:4146-15932 GCA_013390105.1 Tichodroma muraria
TTGAGCCATGAGATTTCCATTGGGATAATGTTTTTTCTGGGTGGGTTGTCTGTTTTTTCCTCCCTGATATCTTCAATTGGATCTAAACACTTTGCATAAAGCTGAGAACATTCTTATGTAGTACAAAAGCCCTGCTCAAGAAGCCATGCCATAGTATTTGTGGACTCATGCTTGGTGTCTTTAGGAAGCAACTTGCACACAAGCTATTGTTATATGTCAGATTCCTTCCTGGGCAGGAAGAATTTATCTAAATGAGAGACATAGAATTATGAAGGTGAGAGAAAGGACATGAAGAAAGGTGTAATGGCAGGGAGAGCAAGTGGAGTGAGTTTGAAGTGTTTGAAGCAGGGTGCAACCAACTTAATACACAAAAGAAAAGCCCAAGGTTAAATCTTAAGACAGCAGGTGCCTGCCACAGAGACTGTTCTTGNGTTTTTCTTTTTCTTCTCCTCAGCTTTACAATGAAGAAATTCTTGATCTGTTTGATACCACACGTGATATTGATGCAAAGAATAAAAAATCAAATATTAAAATACATGAAGATTCCGCAGGAGGAATTTATACAGTGGGCGTTACAACCCGAACTGTGAATGGAGAATCTGAGGTGATAATTGGAAATAAATTACACTACAACATGCCAAGTAGATTCTGAAAGTGTCTGCGTGCTTTAATGAACGGTTACAAATAGAGGTCCTGCTAGCTAATATCTGTCTCCTGGGCCATTTAAGTATAAAAGCTAGCTGAAATTTTTATTTTCTTAATTCATTGTAGCCTTAAATCTGATATGTTTGATACTGAGTGCATGTCACTTTCATTTAAAGCTAGGAACAGGCTTTTATTTGTAATATAGTTCTGCTGGGAGAATTTTGGCATATATGTAAATCTGATCTCCCAGATCTTATATATGTTATTTTTTCTTTCAGAGGAAAGCTTTGCATTATGGCTGACGTGAAATAAACTGCTATTCATGTACACTGCAAATCTGAATACAAATGTTACTGTACTCTTTTTTGTTTTGTACAAAAAGTACAACAAACAAACCTTATTTGTCACAGGTGAATGAAGATTGCTATGTTACTACTAGGGTACAGTAAAAAGAAGAATACAAAGATTTAAGATTTCTTACAGAAATCACAAAAAAAATACTTTTAGTTTGTTTATTTAAGGATCTTCGTCTTTTTTTTTTTTTTTTTCATATAGGAACTGAATTCATAGCAAAGAGAAAAATTTTATTCATATATCCAAAACAGTAAGTGTTATAGGAACATTTTTCCTTTAACCAGCAAGGGATGCAATGTACTTCTTGCCTGTTTTCTAGATGATGCAGTGCTTGAAGCTGGGAGCTTTGTCTCGAACCACTGCCAGCACCCAGATGAACGTTCAGAGCTCACGGTCACACGCTATCTTCACTATACACTTGTGTCAGACCAGAGTCTGTCCTGCATTTAACGCTGTACGTACTTTTGCTGTTGGTAAACTTCTCTTTAGTAGCCGTTTTTCGAAATGGGGACAGTTTTGGCAGCTCCTGCTATTTGAATTGCACTTAGTAAGGATGCTGTAGTCATCATAATGCTTGATGAATTTGCTAAGCATTATAACAATTTGATTTAATCTGTGTGTATGTAACCATCCTCTAGCCAGAGGCAACCATAAATTGCAGACTCTTACAGGAACCTACCTATTCTCCTCTAGCGTTTTCTTCAGTATTTTCTTGCGACATACACAAGTGAGAAAGTTAAAACATAATTTGCTTTTAATTGGGAAAGCACATTTAAGTGTCTCACTAGTCAGTGGGTTTAAACTTGCAGCCAGCTAACTGAAACTTCTTGGATATTTCAGATTAATTGTTGCTATCCAGTAAGGTGCAAGAAGAAAAGCATTAAATTCTGAGGCTCAGTGTATTTATTTTAAATAGCTATATATTCAAGGTGCAGGTATTTTGCTAAATCTATGCACCTAAAATTCAAACTATGAATAAACATGGAGCTGTTCTGTAGAACATTCTGTGTGTGACTGTTCAGTTGTTACTTGCTGCTTGGTGTGTCTTAAGGGGAGAGTTCTGAATAAATCCACATTACTGAAAACTACACTACCTTCAGTGGGACTTAAGTTGAATATTCTTAAGGTCTTTTGCATATAATTTTTAAATATTAAATACTATCTTACCCATAGATATCACATTTTTAAGCATGTAGAACAATGAATTGGATTTGCAGTGCTTTTTAGAGGGTTGCTTTTTTTGTTTTAATACTACAAATAATCGTTTACAGGTAAAATGAGTGTTCCTTCCTGGTCCTTTGTAGTATGTAGACCTGCTTTATACACCTACTAAAAACTACTTTCTGCTTTCCATGCTGAAACTGTGGATTTGGTGGTGTGGTCAGCTGTCTTCACTTGGGAGGGATTGGGCATCATGCTTCAAGTCCACACAGGACACCTCAGTCACTGTGTGGTGGCACTGTCTGCTTGGAAATTTTTGTTTCAAACTGTCTACTGGAGAGTGAGAAGTCATCTGGGAGCCTGTTTCCTGCAGGCTCTTGGCACAGGAAGAGCCTGCTGCCCTCGCTGCCTTCCCCACCAGCTGAGCTGCCCCAGGGGACTGTTGCCTGGCTCTGCCTGTGTTTTTACAGAGACTTGTGTTAGAGGAAAAGGTGGCCATCTTCTGCCTTATGTCAGACTGTTTTGTTTCTGCTTTTCTTGGGAGATACGCAAGATAATCTGACGTGGAGCTGGACATTTCTAAATCCTTAATTTATTAAGACAACACCCTCTTCTTTCCCTGTGGTGTTTAGGAGAGTAGAGGATAGACCTGACACTGTCCTCTGAACGCTCCTGGAATCTAAATTAATACGAGCTATTATTGGGTGGCCAGGAGAGATGTAGCTCAAGTTTCTGTAGACAACAGTTTTGGGAGACCTTTGTTGCTCGGGCAACGCAGTTTCTCCTTCTCGGCTGACAGCCCTGGCCGTGCCCCCTCTGTGCGCGGTCACCCGTGCCCAGGGCTGGCAGGCAGCCAGGGCTGCAGTGCACAGACATGCTCCTGGGGCTCTGTTCACGCCACCCGTGCTTCTTGGAAGTTTCTGGATGTGCATTTCACTTGCTAAATGAAGGAGAGTGAAAGGATGCGTTAATCGTGACCTTGAGGACTGTGAATGAGAGTGTTGGCCCCCAGAGTGCAAACATCAAAATAACAGAAATAATGATTCCTGCTCTTGTGGAAGCTGCACGGTTCCCATTCTCTTCTGTTACTACTGCAAAAGGATACATGAAATATTTAATGTCCATGAGAATGGTTTGTTCTGCAGAGACCTGCATTACCCCTTGCAGTAATGAAAGGAGCTGTAGGCTAGCTGGCCAAGGATATAAAGGTCACCACAGAATACCTGAGGGTCTGTGTTTGGCTTTTTGATTAAGTTTGATTATTTTTTTTTTAAGTTTTTTTTTTATTTTCTATGCTGAATGTGATTAGAAATTCCTAATAAAGCTTGTAGTTTGGGGTGTGAGAGTTTGTTGTGACTCTAGTACACACTCGTTATATGCGTATTTTCTGACACCATGCCAAGTTAGTAGAAATAGCCCTACAAAGGGTATCTTACCAGTAAGGTCAAGAAGTGAGTGATTTAAAGATTTTTGTCTTTACATCTTTAAAGATTTGTGTTACTTTCCTGACAATAAATCTAGCTACACTTGGAGTAAAATAAAAGTCTACAGTGAAGGGTAGAACTAAACTAATGGACAGAAAAGAAGTTTGGGATTGTGTAATGAAAAAGGATGATTTGCCTGCTGTACTTTGGGATGTGGAGTGGAAAGAGGCTGAGGCTGTGGTACCTGCCCCAGTGCAGTGTGCTTCTGGGCAGACTCCCCGCACTGACAGAGGCTTGCAGCAAGAGCCAGTCATTGCCTGGGGGAAGAAGGTAGAAGGGAGAAAGGAACCTCTTCATTTTCCCTTGTTCCCTCTACTGTTCTTATTTTCTTGGGAAGTCAGAAGTTCTAGTGGAATACTAGGAAAAATGACTTCCAACAGTAATTCCTCAAGTAAGTTGAAGAATCATCCCACAGGGAGGCTGGTTATGGGGTTTAGAGAGGTATAAAATCAAAATATCTTTCAGCTATTCAGCAGATTTATGAACTAGGTGGTTCTGGTGGTTTTGTGGGGTAATGTAATTAAAGCTTTCTTTTTTAAAGCCAGTTTCCTTTGACAGTCGATTCAAGAATGCATTCTAGGAGAGATACAAATTTGTTGCTCACCTTTCTAAAAACCTGTATATTTTAATAGATGTGTCCCCTCATTTCTTCATCAAGAAGCAATGGTAGATCGTACTTAAAGTAATTTGTATTCGCATGCACCTAGAACTGGGTCTTTGAGAATATGTTAGTACATACGATTAAAATGGAGATAGTATGTTTCAAAATACTGTTATAAAAGAATAAGGAGATGGTCATGGTAAAGAGGTAGTTTTGTCAATAATTGTTGATTGAACTTTGCAAATGTTAATGTGAAAGATCTCACCAAGCCTTGCGGGTTCTTCTTTGCTTCAGGATAATGCCACCGATAACAGGATAATATCTGAATCTTCTGAGATGAATGAATATGAAACTCTTACTGCCAAGTTTCATTTTGTTGATCTGGCGGGATCTGAAAGGTTAAAGCGAACAGGAGCTACAGGAGAAAGAGCAAAAGAAGGCATTTCCATCAACTGTGGACTAGTAAGACTATACAGCTATACAATATAATGTAAAACAACGCCAGGTGAAACACTTAGAAATGAAATTTATAACTTAAAGCTTAATTTTTTTTGTCTGTCTACTAACTTGCTATATAATTTTTTAAGTAACTGTATTAAATGTTTTACTTAACAGTAAACTGCACTGAAACGTAGAGCTGGTGATTATCAGTGGAGTTTGTAGTTTCATGTGTTTGTTTTGTGCTACATGGCTACGTGGAGGCTTTGTGCAACTCTTTTAAATAAGACACAAAAATGCAGGGTTGTTCTATATCTGAAAACATGTCTTGTTTTTTCTGGGCTACTGTGCAGTACCAGTTTTCTGGGGTATTATGCAATTTGTTTTCTCAGTGATTCTCTTGCCATTGTGACACTGGTTGTTTTCTGTAGTTCTTCTGGTTATATTATGTGGAAGAGAAAGAATATTCAGTTCAATTTCATCACTGACATAAGCACAAAGCCAGCAGGATTTGGGGGATCTAGATGACATAGTTGTGTCCTTAACAAAGAGCACATAAAGTTCATGAAGGTGAAAATCAGTGTGATGTAATTAATATAAGATCACAAAACTTCTATTTACAGTGAAGTCCAGCCCTCAGTTTTGTGAAACAGATTGGAAGTGCTTTAAATCCTTCAAAGCAAGCAGGCACAGCATGGCGTGTGTGCAGTTCTCCATCTGCTGGTGGCAGCTGCACCCTTTCCAAAGCAAGAACGTGCAGTACTTCAAGTAAAATCCTTCAGTCTGACTGAAGTGTGTGCAGTTCCACATCAAAATAATTTCACAGCCAAATGTTCAATTGTTTATAAACATGCATTAGACCCTTTTAGTAACGAAACAGGATAGCCATGAAATGCAAGCCTTTGATTTCAAGTCTTAAATGCTCAAATCATCATCAGACATTTTTTGCTTTATAACTGTAGAGGTACTAAATTCTGGGGTTTTTTTCTTCATATAAATGCCCCATATTTTATTCTAAACATGGCTTAAAGCAGATTGATAAAATTATTTTTAAGGAAACTATAGCTACTCTTAGAGGTAGAGATCAACTTTAATTATCATCCAAAGCAAATGTTTGTTAGATTAAGTAGTACCAACTTTGTGACTGACATGAGATACTAATAGACAGTTCATATGAATTGTGCTAAGCACTTTAGCACTTTCAGATACCAGAATGTAAGTCATCTGATGCACTGTTGGTAGCAAAAAAAATTTTCTAAATGTAAAATATGAAAGTCTTCAGAAATATTTTTATGCAGACTTTCATGAGCATATTAATTTTCTCACAATATGCTGGTACCAGTTTATAGGTGTTTTAAAACAAAAGTACACAGGAGCTGATTCTGACTTGTGTGTTACGTGATTTGGTGTTTTATAGCTGGCACTTGGCAATGTAATAAGTGCACTGGGAGATAAAAGTAAGAAGGCAACTCATGTACCATACAGAGATTCAAAGCTTACAAGGCTACTTCAAGACTCTCTTGGGGGAAACAGGTATGAAAATTGGAACACTTTATGTATTTTATTGTGAATGAGCATTGTGAATTTATGAATTTTATTGTGAATGAGCATGATGATTATGAGAACATAATCTTCAGAAAGTAAAATGAACATTAAATGACAATGAAAATCTTGTTGGAGGAAGGTTCTAGACAGAAATTGTCATGAAAATAGTGCTGTCAGTGGAAGGAGAAGATTTTAAAGAGGAATTTCGCTTTGTTCTTTCCAGTGCTATTGTTATTTTACTAGACATGAAACTTCAGATTACTTAGAAGCTACCATTTTCAGGCAAGTTCTTCCCATGAAAATATCTGTAGATTGTAGTTAGTACAAATGGTAGGTTTTGTTTACAGCATTTTTTTAATGCTGTGATGAGTTTCTCCTTTGAAAGGGTTTGTTTTTGTTTGTTTGTTTTTGCTTTGCTTTTTTAAATGTCAGTGAATTGTTTGCTCTGACTGCCATGCACAGGACCTTGGAGTCAGTTTACCACAGTCACTTCCATCTTGTAAGAGATTATCTATCTCAGCCTATGATGCATCTGTTCAGTTACCTGATGTTGGATTGCAGCCTAATAAAAACAAAGTCGTCTTTCACCAGGGTTGTTTGTATGAATCCATTTGTATACATTCTGCACATACAATGAAGGGAGGCTTTGACTTCTGAAGGCTTTATATAATGAAACATTAACAAATTTATTAAAATAATACAGATTTTATATTTGTAATGCTAACATGTACAAATATAAGAGGGACCATAGCTGAGTATCTCTTACTATCTGCCTTAGTAAGGCAGCACTCTTGTTCTTTTATGTGATACAATATGCCTGGCTCCTGTGTTTAGGAGAGTAGGAAGTTTTTTCACAAAGGAGTAGGGAGAAGTGAAAGAAAATTCTCAAACTGTTGCTATGCTCTTCAGAGAGATAACTTCAGTTAACGAGTTGAAGCACTGCAGTGTGAGGGAAAAGAGAACCAGAAAAAAACAAGTAAAGTAAGGACTAGAAACTTTTAAAAGTGCAAAAGGGAGGGAGAAACTCCAGGATTACAAAAAAGTCAGCAGAAATCAAACAGCATAGCTCTTCTAAGGTCTTTCTGTAAATAAATACAAAAAGCACTTCATTAAATTTTTTATCAAATACACCAGCTAGAGAGCATGTTTTTTTCACTCTTCTAAAATCAGTCTTTTGTAGAAATACTACTTTGACTCTGAAATATTTTCCCATCTCAGCTCTGTGGCTCCCCAGTGTTCTTCAGGAGCACTCAGGGAGCTGAGTGTGCGATGGGGTCGGGGCAGCCCCGCACAGACACTCCCTCCCTGCCTGCCCCCGGGAGAGAATCACAAGGGCAGAAGGGAGAAAAGTCAGGGTTTGACGTAAGGACATTTTATTAGGTAAAGCAGTAGTCACATCATGTGCAAGCAAAGCAAAGGAAATCATTCACCTCCCATGGGCAGGCAGGTGTTCAGCCATTCCCAGGAAAGCAGGGCTCCGTCATGCCTTGTGGTGACTTGGGGAGACAGATGCTGTCACTCCGAATATCCCGTCTTCCTTCTCATTGCCTCAGCTTTATATGCTGAGCATGATTCCATATGGGATGGAATATCCCTTGGGTCAGCCGGCTGTCCCAGCTGTGTCCCCTCACAGCTCCTCGTGCACCCCACTGGTGGGGCAGTCTGAGGAGCAGAAAAGGCCCCGGCTCCGTGTAAGCCCTGCTCAGCAGTGCCTCAGACGTACCTGCATTATGGACCCGCAGTAGGTGTTTCCAGCACAAATCCAAAACAGCTGCTGGGAAGAAAATTAACTCTAGCCCAGCCAAAACCAGCACAAATACACAAACAGCAAATGCTGACCCAGTATTTTTAACTATATTATATTTTAATGATGTATTTTAATGCCCAGAGTTTTTAATGGTACTTGTATGTATTCTTTTTGTCTTTTTCTGATTGATGGGAATTGTGTGGATGCTCTCCTTCCCCACAGTTTTTTTTGTATGTGACATACATGCTGAGACATCTCAAATCAGCACTTTGCTGTTAAGGAAGATTTTTTCATATATATATTTATATATAAAACCCTCACATTTTTAATGGTTTCTTATCTGGGATTTGGCAATCAAAATGTGTGGAAAAGCTAAATTTTAACAGATACAGTTTTTTCTTTTGGAGAATCAGATTTAGATTTCTTTAAGCCTGTTCTGTAGCCTTCCAACTTCTACCCTAGGTGTAATGTGTAACTATCCACATTATTGTTTCTCTCTTAACAAATATTTACAGAAATCTGCTAGTAATGATTTGGGTTAGGTTGTAGTAAATCCTGAATTAACAGTGATGAAAACATTGTATCACTGTACTAATCTCACAATAATCCTTATTTTAAATATAATGCTATAACAGTTCTGAAGCAGCACTTAAATATTAATGTTTCTTTAATTATTCAATGAAAAATATGGAGCATTGGTGTTTTCAAAGGAATGTTATAATGTATAATATGAAAAATTAAAACCTTCCTAACTTCAGGAGCAGGGGGAGCAATTTAAAGAAATGGTGACATAAGGGAAATAGAACAGTGTCAAAAAAACCCTAGTCCATTTTACAATTCAGATAGGAAACTGGAGTTCAAGTTGTTCAGTTTTCACATATGTGGACACATAGCAGAACCAGTCCTCTGACATTTAGAAAAATAAGCACATTCTCAATGTCAGAATCAAAAAATTTGTTCCTAATCTTGTATGGCCTTATCTTGAGGACTAAAAGAGTTTTGAGAGCTGACACAAAGATACGGGTAAGAACTGAGGAAGGATTGCTGAAAGTGAATGTTCTTTGTTGCCCCAGCCTAGTTACTCTTTCTAGCTTAGTTTCTCAGTCTGTATAATGAATACAATTGTTTGTCTCTCAGAGTGTTGCAGGGATTCATTTGTTTGGTTTAGTCTGAAAGTATAGAAAGTGAAGATCAGAATCCAGCCTGCCTGATGCAGATATTGCTCCTTTGCCCCAGAGACAGTTTACTCTTCCTATGGTAACTACCCAGGTTGTGATGTACAATGGAGAAGCAAATTCCTTTGAAACTTGGAGGAGTGTACTCAGTCCATCAAATGCACATGTTTTGCCCTTTCTGTTGAGAATTTAGGCAATGTATGCACCTTCAGAGTGTTCTGCAGCTGGAATTCTTGTTGTGACCCTCTAGACTGTTCTTACCTGATGTGAAATGAGTAGGCTCCAGAGAGTGAGGGAAGGAACCTGTTGAATAATGAAAGCACTTGGTTGGAGTGAAAATTGTTTTGGTTTTTTTTCTGCTTTTGTCCTACTGGTTCCTACTGGTCTATCTGCTTAATCTTTAATTTGGAGCATGGAATGTATTCTCATCCTGCAATAATATCCCATGATGGGATGGCTAGGGGATGTTGTACGAAACAGTTTGGACCCTGAGGTAAAGAACAGGCACATTAGGCAATTGTGGACAGATAAGTTTAGCGTTTGGGCATCTTTCAGATGAAGTAGGTAAGCAACCCAGGAATTACAGTTGACAGTCCTGATGGCTGTATGATCCAAGTCACTGTCTAGGAATTTAGGTTGACAATAAATTCTTTAATCTCAGTTTATATATGATTAGACAAACTGAATGTCACTTGAGAAATGTTTCTGGAAACGCTCATTAATTGCTTTTACAATTTCACATGTGGAACAAGTAATGATCTATCATCTCCAATGCTATGCTAGGGAGGTACAAGACGTAGCACCTGCTGACCTTTGTGGTTCACAGTTTGCAGTGAGCTAGATCCTGAAATATTTTCACAAATACTGTGAAGCTGCTATTTTTGTTTCACCTTCTGCCTGAGGACCTGTTGGCTTCTCTCTGCTCTTTTTGTTCTTGCTGTGTAATGCTGACCTGTGTTTCTGACTTCCAGCCAAACGCTCATGATAGCGTGTGTGAGCCCTTCAGATCGAGACTTCATGGAAACTTTGAACACGTTGAAGTACGCCAATCGGGCACGGAACATCAAGAACAAGGTGATGGTTAATCAGGATAGGGCCAGCCAACAAATAAATGCTTTGCGCAGTGAGATTGCACGGCTACAGATGGAACTCATGGAATACAAAACCGTAAGTTTATCCTCTTAGGGTTTCTTCGGCTTTAAAATGCTTATAATTCCACAGCTTTTTTTTCCCCTATTGTCTATTTTCACTTCATACACTAAAAACATTGGAAAAGCAACCCTGACGTAAACAACACTTAATTCCAGTGATTACTAGATGTTTTTGGAAATCATAGATTGTATCTCCAAAGAAAAGAGATGTCAGCAAATGTCAGTGGTATTTACTGGTGCTGCATGTTATTTGCTTTTTGAAAGGCAATGAGAAAGTCACTTCCAAAGCAAAAATGACCAAACAACTTAGATTGATGCATAACTCAATGTGTACAGTTACTGTGTATTGCTTTTGAAAACTTTTACTAGAGAGCTAAAACAGTTTATGTTTTAAAAAAACAGTCTCAAATGTATAAGGCAAATACTCATGCCCATTTCTTTCTGAAGTTTGTACAGTGCTTTGGCAATAAATGTCATCACCAAACAGGATCACATTTTGCTTTTCTTGAGATAGTATTCTGATTTGATAAAGAGTTATCTTCTCATTTTTAACCTCTTCAAGAACTTGTATTTCACACTAAAGTGGAATTACACAAAACCCAGATGCTAAGGTGTTGAGGTGTTGGCCCCGACGTCAGTCTTTTGAAAACTATCAATTTATCATTGTTTTAAACTCTTTGAGAGATTATCTTGTGCTACGAACGTCTGCTTGGAATTCTAAGTCACCTGTGGATTGCATTTAAGTTAGATTTATTTTTTTTTTAAGTGTAGGGCAGCCTTGACTAGTAATAAAATACTTTTCCTTTCTTCAAGGGTAAAAGGATTATAGATGAAGAAGGCGTTGAAAGCATCAATGACATGTTCCATGAGAATGCGATGCTGCAAACGGAAAACAACAACCTGCGCGTTAGAATTAAAGCAATGCAGGAGACTATCGACGCTCTTAGAGCCAGAATAACCCAGCTTATGAGTGACCAGGCCAACCAAGTGCTGGCCAGGACAGGTATGCCTGGATGAATGTGCATAAACTGCTCCGTGAGTTCATGAACTTAAATTAATTATATGCTCTTGCTTCATTCATCACTTGGATTGAAGTGATGTCTTTTTATTAGCAATGCAGGACCTCTTTGGCAGAGAGAGGCCCCCATATAATTATTTCTTTTGTTTCTGGGGTCTTTTTTTAATAATAGAAATAGTTTGGTACCCTGATTTGACCATCCATTTAGAAATGTGAACAACAGGAAACATGAAATAACATTTTTATATAGGAAGTATTTGTATGCTTAATCCCTGTGGTGGTTTAACAACCAGACCAAATAAATTTGACTCCAAATTAAACTCCAGGTAAGTAATTTTGATTTAAGCTTTGTTAAAATGCACTAATATGGAAAACAAGTTACTGGTAGTCATGTGGTGATCACATGAGAGAGGAACAAAATATGTAATTCTGTTTAAGAAGGAAACTATTTTACAAGTAAGTTAAGA
>WAAG01073251.1:0-18356 GCA_013390105.1 Tichodroma muraria
TCCCACTAAAGAAAAAGCATTACAGCTATCTTGTATGCAATTGAAAGGACAGCAGAGCAGGCTGAGACTTGTCAGCCTGGAGAAGAGACAATCCAAACAGGTAACACATGACAGAGGTCAACAAATTAAAGAGTGTCTTTGAAAAAATGGATAAAAATTGACTGTATGCTGAGCCTTCCAGCTCAAAAACTAAGGGACACAACATGAAATGTGCAAGAACAAGGCTCAGGAAAAATAGGACGGCAGTTCTGCCTGTTACAGGACTCCTTGGGAAAGAATATTGCGAATGGAAAAAGTTTGCACAGGCTGACAGGGAATCGGTACCAAAAACTTGAAGAAAACGATATTTTAGTGCTATCAAATAGCAAGAAACCACACATCAGGTTTATGAAATGTCAGGAATTGGGAGTGTACTTGGAGGAAGCACATTTCTTTCCTTACTTTTATTCTTCCCTGTGCACCTTCTTGTATAACCAACTGGATAGAGGGCCCAATGAGCCCTTAGACAGAGGCAGAACAGATGTTCTTGACCTCTTGAATTTTATGTCTTTCACAGATAAGCTATACTGGGTTTCTGTTCATGTAGTGCCCTAACATCTAGTTACAAGGCAATCAGTAGATGAGCAGAAATTCTAAGTTAGACCTCTAGAGTCTAGAACTAATATTTGAACCATACCAGAACTTTCCTCTGTGATAGAGAGCACGCTGCTGTTCCTAGTCCTTTTCTGGAGGCAAAAGTATCCTGAGATGTGGCTCACAGATCCAGCAGTTCACAGATTTACAGTACATTAACTGTGGTCATGGGAAAATGTTGGTTTTTTCTTCTATAAAGGGGGTCTTGTGTAATATGTAAATGCCACAAGGGATTAGCACAAGAAATTATTTTTGCAGCGTGTGAAAGTGTGCTGTGCCAATTCTCAGAAGGTCCATCTCCAGCCAAGCCTCATGACAGACCCAGAGGCAAGTGCACAGCCCTCAATATCACTGCCCATTAGATTTGTGCAGAACCAGCTGAGAAGTCAGAAACACAGGCAAAAATATTACAATAGTTTAATTGCCCAACCTATCTGAACTAGCCTCGACAGAAAACAGCTGAAGCAGAAAATCCCTTCTCTCTTTTTGTAACACAATATTTTACAGATATTCCATCCTTATAGGAAAGTCCTACAAAATTAAAATGAGAAGAAAGCTTATGAACTTCAAAAAAAAACTGGATTCCATATTTTCCTGATCATGCTACATAAGCCTCTATATGAAGACAGACTATGTGCAATTGTGGAGGCTGAGTTTGAGTGTAATGAGGTAATTCTACCATGTTTATCAAAATAAAAACCAATATTTCTTTTAAGTATAGGCTTACATGAGGCACCCATTGTGAAAAAAATTCTCTTAATATCTTCTTACAAATTAGTTCTATTTGTTGTGGGAAGAACCATCTAAAACATGGTCACAATTAGACCATGAGGTCTTTGCAAATACATGTTTGAGCTTGGTATGTGATCTGAACTTTATATAGGAAAGTAATATAAAGGGACTAGAAGATGCATACAGGTTGGGAATGAGATTATTATTAACTACACACAAATATTCCAGGTTAAACTAAGTATATTTTCAAGGTTTGGATTCTTTCTTCTCAAAATATGAAAAGCAGTGGTTTAGAACAGACTGAGAAATTATCAAGATCACCCTTTTTTTATTTGCTGGAACAAAGCATTTTAAAGACTGGTTTATCAGAATCCCAGGCTGGCCTATTAATTCTCAAAACATGATGCAGCAGTTCTCCAAATTTAATCACCTGCTATCTGTTCATATTATAAATTGGGCATTTTGGCTACAAAATTGTGTCCTACAGATCAGACATATTTCAAATGGAAGAAGTCCTAACCAGAATAGTGAGCTATTTTGCACATCTGAAGTTACCAATTCATGCTTAAGGCTCCAAATAATTATGAAAGAGACTGGAAAGTCCAGCAGACCACAAATGGCTTGAAAGAAGCTTGCAGGATTAGGCACGGTTTAAGTAATATTGTTGAAAACATACAGTAGAGTTTAAATAAAAAGCAAACTCTAATGTGCATAAAAACTTGAACAGGAAGCAGAATGAAAAACAACTACAAGCGAGGAGGGAAATGAACAAGTCTATTTGATCTTTCCAGCTGACTTAAATACGAACACTAAAAAAAAATAAAATAATGACAACTAATTTGTGATGTAAAATTATTCCTGGTTTAATTAAATTAAAATAAATGAATGCCATTAATTATCTAGGTTGAGAGATGTGTCTACCCAGATAGAGTTCCTCTCTCAGACCCATTGAGGGGAAGCAGGTGGATCAGAATGACCTAAATCTCATTCAGTGCTGGAAATTAAGGGTCAGATTTTCAAAGCTTTCAACTATATACTGTATTCCTGGCTTCATGACTGCACCCTCTGGAGCATTGCAGTGACTTTTCTTCTATCCTCACTATTTTTTCCTGCTGCAATACAGCAGGCAAATCCATACAATGTAATTTTATTTGGATTGTCTCCGTTTCTCGCAAACATAAAATACTTTTTACAGAATAAGAAATTACAGAAATTACTCTCATGTTACTTCCCACAAAACCATTCTGATTCTATCTTCAGCATCCTTTTGAAAGTTCACGAAATGGGAAAAGGACAGCTTTCATTCCTCTTGCGCATATTCCCTACCCCGTATTAAAAATTCTGATTCCAAGCTGCTGCTCTGGTTATGGAAAAATAGCATTTCTAATATATTAAACAAAGACAGCAGACTTTCCAAGATTTTTTTTTGTTTGTTTTACATAATCTCCTGGCCTGCCAAGTGGCCCAGCACATGGTGTATACAGATGAACTAAGAGAACAGACAACCTTCATACCATAAATTCCTTTGCTACTCTTCTTCTGTGAATGACAACAAAACTTTCTGCTCATTTCAGTGGCAATGATTCCAGCCATATCAAAGATTGCCAGTCTAGTTATCCAGGCATAACAGTAGTTTGTATTTTAGAATAAGTTTTTCTGACCCTCTTTTTCATTTTACTTCTTCACGCCCCCCACTGTCTTTTTTTTTCCAAGAAGCAATTTGCTTTCTCAGCAGGGCTGTTATCAGCACTAGGCACTAACAGAGGACAGCTGGGAAGGGAGAGGCAAAAGTCAGATCCTTAAGAACATAACCATGGATTTAAACATACGAGCCTGCACTGTAAATTGTTTTGTTATGCAATTTGTGTCAAATTCTCTCCATAAGTCAGGAGCATACCCTGCAGCATGTAAAGTTCAGAGAAAAAGTAAAGTTAGACCAAAAAGCACACGTTTGAACAGATAAACCAAACTAGGAAACCATTTGTTGCAGAGCAGCCTTTGTAATTCTGAGAACTGGTCCCACATTCTGAAGCAGATAAAGTTGTTTGTAGAAAAAAAGATGAGACTCACAGCTGGAGGAAACACAGGTGTCAAAGTCTGTTGTTACTGCTTTTGTTGTGGCTCCAAACAGGCAGCCATACTTGATATGCAAGAAAGAAAACAAAAAAAAGATAATTGAGCAAGTTCAGCCCAGGACTAAATGGGTGCAGCAGCCAGGTGGGTCATGTTTTCCTCTAGCTTAATTAAGTCTTTCCTGGTGAAGACAACCAGGTCACCCAATTCAAGGCGAAGACCTGGACTGCTGGTTTCAACCCATTTTCAGCAGCAGCTTCAGAACTGACTTTAGAAGGAATTGAATTTACACCTAAGCTGAATTTGGCTCACTGCAAGGAAACATTTTTCAACCCTTCTGCTGGTTAAGCTTCCTAGACATTACCCTGTTGGTTTCCTTTGACATATTCAGCAGCAAAGTTTCAAACTAAAGTCAGTAGTCTAAAGGGGAGCCGGAGCTTGCAGAAATCACTGTCTAAAACTCAGCATGTCCCCCGTACAAACTATTTGATACCATTACTGATTTTTCCCTTTAGTTCAAACCTTAACTGACTAGCAGACCTTGACAGCTGCCTCTGCTTTTCCGTATTAAAAAGCTCAGACATGACATTGGTTTTAGAGGAGAAAGTGGCAGGGAATCAGACTCTGCACTGGCATTCCAACGGTTTAATTAAAGATGAACACTTTGTTCAACTCTTGCCCCTTTCCCTGGGGTGGCCAGCATTGCTTCAAACGCCTGCTGACTTAAACGGAGACAGCTGCAGGACACAGACTCATGTATCACAAGCTGCGTGCAACAGGAGATAGCTGAAGGGCAGAACTTCAAAGCTGTTTGCTGCAACCACCCGGACTGCACGGGGCTGCTGCCACTGCCAGCTGGTAGCTCCAAGCTCAAACGTGGGGACATGGCCTCGCAAGCAACCTGACATTTGCCGTATCTTGGAGGTGCTCTATATCCATCCCAGAGAGGCTGGAAGGCTGGAGGAGAGTGCTGATTGCATCAACATTTTTTTCAGGCTAGTCAGGCTTCTCCAGGAACTGACAGCAGTCCATCAATATGTGGGGTTTCCTCCCCTATCAAGGAAAGGGCTGCATTTAAAGCAAGGAAGAACTGAGAAGATTTTAGCTTTCTTCCTCCAGCACATCAGTTTCAAACATTGTTTTAAAACTGGTATGGAATAAAAAAAAAATTTAAAAAATTATTTCTTGGTACTTGAAGAGCATCTCGCAATTCTTCAACAAGAATTTATCCACACCCTGATCAGCACTAAAAGACTCAGGCAGTATTAGCTGGGGAAGACTGTGGCCCCTAACAGTAATTTGAATGCATGATTTTTTTCAGCCTCACGCAGGAGAAACTAGTATAGCAGACAATTCAATGAATTCAGCTGAGATGGTCTTTCAGTACAGGGATGGGTGAGCATAACCTATGCCTTATTTATGCTACCAATATCTGACACAGCATTGGCTGAGCCGCTCAGTGTGGCTACACTTTGGAATCAATGGGTCAGTTTGAAACATGCCAAAGGGACCCATGTGCTGATAACTTCAGAAAGCACTAGAACCAGTGACACTAATCCACCATTTCAACTAAGCTCTACCAAATGCACGAATGAAGAAAAAGAGGAAAAAACTAAGCAAACCTGGGGCCTTTTTCTCACCCCTTTCACATTAGACTTGTTAACTTAAACTAGATCTAAGAGGGTGTCCAGCAACCAGAAAGAGTGCAAGGCACTGTAGATTACTGGTTGTGTGGCGGCAGTGCCAAAAAAGGACAGTAGACTTGCAGATCACACTCAGAATATGCCTTCATGGGGCTTGCCCAGATCACTTTACGTGTTCCAGTCGGTTGTGTACAAGACTGAGGTCTCCTAATCCACATGCACTTTATGTTTCTAGAAGCTGACACCAAACCTCTCTCTAGCTCCAGGACCTCTCATGCTAGCTTCACCTAAAATGGTCTTGAGGAAGAAGACAATTGTGCTTCTGTGACTAGAAATAGTTGGGTGCTACCTCAAAGGAGATGGGTTGGAAGGGGCACATTCCCTGACTACAGCCTCGTGTTCAAATCACCAAACCCCAAAACCAAGTCCAGGGAGAATAATGCTAAGCAGCCCTCACATCCTCACTGCTTCACCCTCACAAAAGGACTACAGCAGGATGGAGAACAGCCATTACAATTGCATTTTAACTGGAGAGCCACAATCTTATGCTCTTATTTCCTTCCCAACTTCTGTATCTAGGCTCACACCATTAACAATCACCCATTGTTCAAAATTAAGAGCAAATGAAAGGTATAACCACTAGAGCTGATGGCTTAGTGTTGTTGGATGTTCTGCTTAATTTATTAACCTTCTTTTACTTCCCCTGCTGAAAGGAAAAGGCAAATTCACTCAACTACGTTGGGCCTGTAGTGTTGTAGTTCAGATGAAAGAAATTCTCAGGACTCTTCCACAGACCCTTCACTTTGCAAACTATTTAGGCGTAATTTCTTCAGAAAATCCTCACACATTTATTTCAGAGGTACTACATAACAATGGACATACACCGATGCATGTTTTTCCCAATAGAAACAGGGATGCTCTGGGTATGCATCCATATGTTGTAGTTTCTGTCACACCACACTTCAGCCACTTCTTATCCATGCAACACACTGAGCAACTTTCTTTACTCATGATATTTAGACTCAGTGAAATACTTCTCAGCGAGTGTGGCTGTCATAACTAATTAATGGATGGCTTACAATAGATCTGTTGATAGAAAAAAAAAAATCCTTCCACTATTTCTGTTTGGTTAGGAAGACTTCTTTATTCAGGTAGGAAAGGACTGTGATTGAAGAGACAATGAAGACAGAACATAAAGAGCAGAGACATGAAGAGTCCCCATTACAAAACCAGCATAAGTGATTTTGTTGACTGACACATTACTAGCAGAGCCTGAAGAACATGGATCTGCTGCCCAGTACCAGGCCCACAAGACTTAATTTATCCCTTGCAGGATGAAATTCTGCCTCCAATTAGATCCAAAAATTGCTGTTGAATTAGACAACAGCTGTCCCACTAGCTTTATGTTAACTGTTCAGGAACTGTAGTGTGAAAAATCTCTTAAAATGTTGAAAGCACCACATACCTCAAGCCATCAAAGTGCACTACTCTACAGTAAGAGAAAGCAATGCAAAAATTTCTCAGGACAAGGCAAGTTATCAGGGAGGAAAACATCCCTATGCTGCTTCTTTTGCCTTTTCTAGGAAGTTTCCTACTGTCAGCTGTCTGCCAAATTCCACAAGGCTGGAAACAAGCTGATAACTGCACCACTACCACAACACTTGAGGGAAGACCCTACTCAAAATCTTACTATGGTGATAGAAATCCATCTACCAGTATTGATCATCAGTACACTAGCAGGTTCTAATTCTCAGTGTGAACAACATGAATTTGAAGGCATACCAGAAATTTTAATAAATGCTTACTTACTTCCAGTTCACTAACCATGCAACGGGGAATAGTAAAAGAATGACTTCTGCCACAGCAAATGTTTCTCTGTCTCTTAAATTTCCCTTTCATTCAACTGATCAGGTGGGTGAAGAATCCTTTTGGCCCCAGAAATAAAGTACTATGACAGTGGAACAATTTTTCTTTTTTAAAAAAGTGAGCATTAGAGACCCAAATTTCAGGGAGCAAACTACAAAAAAGACAAAAGATAACTTTTGACCATGATTCTAAGGCAACTTATAATTTGGAACAATTGGAGCTGGTCATACTGCAACCTGCTCTAAGTATGTACCATTCTGTATTCAGTCCTCAGGCAGCTGTATCAGTAGGGAGGCATGGTACAGCTTTTATTTATTCTAATCTGCTTTGTTGTTCTCTGTGGCACAGAGATCATTAAGAAGTTTTTCAGATACAGAGAAACATAACCCAAATTTTTAATGACCTCTATCTCAGTTCCTCCCTGCATATGCAGCTAATTATTTTTCAGTCACACATTTGCTGGGCCATCCTTTATTCTGGTCAGTCAAGAATACATAAGAGCTACTAATAAAAGGTGACCACTTCTCTAAATATTCTGGCACCTGGGGAGAAGACATACTATGCATCCAACCTTCTGCTCTTAATCTTTGGAATTTTTGAAGACAAAGGAACAGAGGTGGCATGTCCTCTAAAATCAGACTTTCCTGTTTGAATTTGGATTCCAAATCAAGGCAGGAAGAGCAGAAGCAACTGCTCCTGGGATTTCCAAGCTGCACCTGGCTATATATCTCCTTCGGCATTCATTCCATAACACAAATGAAGAGGAGAGAACATGAGAAAGAGGAGGCTCTTTCAGAGCAGAGGGGAATTTTGCAAGCGTTTGGGGGAATAAAAGTCACAAGCATTATAACTCTGTCAGTAATACATTATTGCAGACTTGAAAGGGTCTGGGTATATCTATCACTTAGCAAGTTACAGTCTCCCTTCTAGGGGAGTTTCTGAATATAAAACCCTTACCTGATTTGATGGACCAGTGCTTTCAAGCCAGTCAGCACCTGCTCTCCAACTTGATATACTCTCAAACTGTTTTAAGTGAAGCCAAAGGATCAAAACTTAATTAGCAGTGAAATACTTCTTATACTGATCGGTTTGCACCAGATCTCCTGAGGGACATAGATTTGTCTCTATCTGGAATCCCCACCCTACCCTCAGCTGCTCGTTAGGAGGTTTGTGTTCTGTCACTTGGCAGACGCTCACCTGCCGCACTGCTGCGACGGAAGAGCGCTTTTGGCAGCAGAGGCTGTGTGGCTCTGGGAGCAGGGGAGGCAAGTCATAGCAGCTTCACCTCTTATGAGCACTCTGGCTCTGCCAAGCCAAACAAGACAAGGTGACATACTTTTCTTGCTGTTCCTCTGTAGAAAGACTCATGAGTTATTTGTTGGTCCCATGAGAGGGGTTTTATTTCTTTTTCCTGCGGGGATAACAGTCATTCAGGTGTAACACTTCGATTAAAAGGCATTCCTTCTCTGAAGCCACAGCAGTGAGAATCACACCTCTGCTTAGGAAAAAGGCTTTGCTTCCAGCAGAAGTGCAGAGGTGAAGCCATTACAAGTGGGATTTTCACAGGTGGTGCCAGATGCCCAGTTCAGTCTCTCATAAGGCCTAAGCAAATGCTTTAGCAACTCAGGCAATACAAAGGCATGAGTTGTTGTAAAGGAATGACACTGGCAAGAATTCAGGTCATAAGGGTCTTAACACCTCTGTTTAACAGAGCCTGTCACTATCAGAAAGAAGAAAAACTCCATCACAGCCTAGAATAGCTGGGCCTTGATGGCTTCCTCACTTGCTATGGAAATGACTGGTTTTTTAGTCACTTACACAACACAAAGCTAACCTTGTCATTCCCTTAATTTTTGCAAATCTCTGAACACATCTGTCTAAATATCCATGACCTAGAGGGGAAAAATAATATATTTAAAATACAAAATTGGTGCCAAATCTAACTCATCAGTCTCTGCTAGGATTCCTGAAAGTCTTGGGAGGTGGGACCTCAAGCAGTTTGTTTTGGCAACCTTCTCAGCTAGGGAATCTTTTGATTGAAGTCACTCTGGAAAGGACCTGTGCTTTGGAAGAAAGCAAGGTAAGCACTAACATGAGAGCAGAAGAAAGTCTGAGAGTGCAAAAGCAGGGAAAAAATCATATAAACTGACCTGACTCAGTGTTTTTCATTCAGGGAGAATACGAAGGCAAGAAAAGGAGTAAAACAGTTTAAAGTTGCAACAAAGTCCTTTTCATCTAGAGAGTCCCTTTGACCACACAGGATTGCTCTTCCCACAGTTCAGGTGTTTTGTCCCTCCTTCCCTTCAGACTTCAAGGGAAAGGAAATGGTATCAATCTCTTGGTACTATTGCTGAGATACATCTCTGATTAAAAATGCTTCCATTGCTAATATCATGCTACTTGCACTGCTCCTCTAGCTGTGCCCCAAGATTCAGCCTCAAACACAAGAAACAAGGGAAATAAATACGAATGTCCTCCTGTAAATGGAAAGCTCATAATAACTTTCGTCTTCTGTATTCATTTTATAGTCCCAATGTTTTTTCATATATTTTCTGATCTGACAAGAAGGTTAGAGTCTTACTGAAGTTCAGTTTTCCTTTCTTAAGCACACAACCAAGCAATCAAGGTAACTATTAGTTATCTTTTTCAAGTTGCAGTTGTGACTAGGATGTCAAAAAAAGAACCGTGCAAAGGTTGTTTATTTGGCTGTGACTTCTTGTCTTCCCACAGCTATTTTGAAGAACAGACCAATATTTTTTGCTTTGTCTAGTGAAAATAAAAAAGAGAAAAAAAAGTTGTTGCTACATTTGTAAGTCTTCCAGGGCAGTTGCAGAGCTGTCACTCAGGCACTACGCTGACCTGGGTACCATCTCTCCTTTGCCTGGATGGAGTTTGATCTGGATTCTGCAGGTATTAACCCACCTGCCAGGCTGCCTGTCTGGGCTCACACAGTCACAGTCTCTCCTGCTCAATCTGTATGTTTTACATAGAATAAAACCCTTTTCAGGGCTCAGTGAGCAAAACAACTTCATCACTAAAAAGTTAGATGAGTCATAGTGAAAAAAAATAAAGGATTGCCATCCCTGCTCCAGGAGATATTTACACTCTTAAATTAAGTAGCTGGTGTAAGGCAGCCAGGAGCACAGATCTTATTCCTCCCAGGTGGGTGCACTAAGCCCCAAAATTATTCTCTCCATGGCCTCCGAAATATTTCAAGTATTTTCCCAATAAAATTACAGCAGTAAGAGGAGTTAAGAACTTCTCTCTCCTCCTAAACAGAGCCCTTATATCTGAGGGATATCAATTCAAATATCCTCAAGATGAGGAAAAATCCAATGCTGGCCTTCCACACACAAGTTAAGATCCCTAATCACCAAGTTCTTGGATCAAAGGGATTGCATTTACTTTGTCATTTCCTCTCCTTAAAAGAGCCATTAAACAAAATATTACATTTGACACTAGTTTGTCCTGAATAGGAAAAATCCATTTACATGTCCAATGAAAGAAAAAAATACCAATTATTCTCCAGAAGTAAAACTTTGCTTAAAACTTCCAGTTAACCTGAGCTGAATTTCTTGTCTAATTTTTCCTCATTTAATTGCCAGCCCAACTGGAAACAGCTGTCATTCACATAGGCAGAGACCAAACTTTTGTTAATCAATGAGATAATTTAACTAGAACCTTTTGTAAGCAACCTGTTTGAAAACCTAGCACTTTTCTGTGTGGAATATCCAGCCCTCCTTTCTTAGGGACTTCTGTTTGAACATGGGAATTGAAAAAAAAAAAAGAAAGCAAAAAAAAAGCAGTTATTGAGTGAATCTTGTCTTGCACAGTCAGCTTGTAAGGAATTTTGTTTAATTAACTGGCTACAAATATATGTAAATATGTGTTGCTTTAAAAGAGAGAGATCACCTGCTTTCCCTGCTTCCCATTGCTGGAATCAGACTTTCATTATCATCCAGTCCTTGTATGAACTGCTTACACTTGTTTCACCAGGGAAGTGGGTTAAAAACCTCTCCCACCAGCCAACTGGACTTGTACCACAAGAAAGTTTCTTTTTTCAAGAGACGTGGGTTACACCCCTTCACATTTCTTCTCTCACTGTTAGCTCTTTCATCATGTCCTCCCATCTCTGGAGTCTGCTGGATCTAGATCTGCTGGAAGGTAGGAGGGCTCTGCAGAGAGACCTGGAATGGTTGGATGGATGGGCAGGGCCCAATAGGATGAAGTTTAATAAGTCCAAGTGCTGGGTCCTGCATTTTGGCCACAATAACCCCCTGCAACGTCACAGGCTGGGCCGGTGTGGCTGGACAGTGCCCAGGGGGGANGCCTCTTTCTCCAGGCAGCGACTGACAGAACGAGAGGGCACAGTCTCAAGCTGTGCCAAGGGAAATATAGGTTGGATATTAGGAAAACGTTTTTCATGGAAAGAGTGATAAAGTACTAGAATGGTCTTCCTGGGGAGGTGGTGGAATCACCATCCCTGGATGTGTTTAAAAAAAGACAGGATGTGGCACTTGGTGCCATGGTCTAGTTGAGGTGTTAGGGTATGGGTTGGACTCGGTGATCTTGAAGATGTCTTCCAACCTAGTCATTCTGTGATTCTCTTCAGAGACCCTGCCTAGGATCTATCTCAATTATCCTCTGCTACTGACCCATCCAGCAAGACACGGAAATCATAGAATCTCCCAGGCTGGAAAACACCTTCAAGATCGAGTGTCTCAGCTCCCAATTCTAGAGTTACCCACTGGAATGGAATCTGCAGAAAGATCATTACTAATTCACAATAAGGCCAGTCTAGATATTGACATTGTCAACCTCATTGGAAATTTTGTACTTGAATACTAGAAGTTGCTAAAAACATTCCCAGTTATTAAATCAGGAGGGAATAAGGGCTGGGACAATCAGTACCAGTAGAAACATCTGGGGAAATCTGCCTTTTTATATCTTGTTTATATTCCTTCTCCTCTATTAGGGGTAAAGAGAATCTGGAAAGTCTTGAAAAAATTGTGTTCTTTCCCAAAAACAAAGGAGGGTTTCGAAAAGAAGACTGGTATTTTTCTTGCTGTCCTTGGGTAGCCAAAACTAAATGGAGTTACTCAGCACTTAAACAAAACAATTGGCATAGTTCACAATCACTAAAAAGAAAGAATTCAAGCTTGCTGAAAATGGAACTTCCATTCAAAAACTCTTTTGTATTTTAAATGATGAAAAGAGAAAGAAGAAATTAAAAGGTTTCCTACTCTTTCAGGTTGGTTGGAGTTCCAGTCAGGGACCTAACACCACCAGGGGCAAGATGCTGGGAACCTGGGATTCCAGACCGGCAGGAGCAAGCCTTCCTCCCCATCTGTAAGTGAACAAAATGGGTTCTTGAAAAACCCAACCAGCCTGTCCTCACAGCAAAATGTTAAGTTTGAACATTGGGGCTGAATTGTGGAACCATCCTTGCTTCACAAATGCTGAGTTCCACATTCCTTCTGTACCTAGCTTCTCATACAACACCACAGAACAGTACAAATGTGGCTCAAGAGGATGCAAGATAGTTCACACACAGTATTTTAGTGGCAGAAAAAGAATTAGAAATGTTATTGCATACCTAGTCAATGAATTATATCTTTCCTGGAAGGAATTATCTTGTATTTGTCTAGAGACCTCAGTCAATATCTGATTCAGGCTGTGCTTAATACAACAAGTAGCTGTGTGTGTGCAAGCAGACACAGACTTGTTTGTGTGTCAACAGAGCTGCAGCCTCTGCCCTGAAGAGCCTACATTCTTTTAGTGCTTTTAACATCCTTCATCACACCTATCACATAACTCTCCCTCTTGGCATCCTTCTGACCTCTGCAAACTCACAAGAGCTGGCCTGCTTCTTCGTACCTGCTTGTTGTGACAATCTGTCCCTCTAGAACTGTGGTGCTAGGCACAGATGAGGATGGTATGCTGTGGAGCTCAGAAGTGTGGTTTTATCAAAGAGACCTTTGAGACCCAAAAACAAACTTGCCAAGCCACCTTTTTCCAACCATGTGTTCCTGTGGCCTATGGTTATTCCCCATTTAGGCCCATTCATCAGCAGAACTAAAATACAGACACAGTAAATCCCACTGCCATCATCTCCACATACAACACACTTTATTATAACAGAATAAGGGGTTCTGCTCTGCTGGACCAAATCAAGTTGGTCAGTGTTAAGTATCACATTTTAGATTCAAATCCCTGCTAAACCCTCTGCTTGTGCTCGTGGTTAACATTATTTTTATATCTGTCTTCAGAAATGAAAGACAGCAGCAGCTCACACATAGCAGCAACAGCATCAGCAGCTTTTAAAGGCCAACTCCATAGATTAAGGGGTGATACACTGAGCACCAAAATCCCACCACCCCAGTGTCTACTGATTAGGTTGGGAGAAAAGCTGAGTGACAAACATGTTTCCAATCTGCCTAGCCCATGCAGCGAAATGGAGCAATCTGGCCTGAAAAGGGATTTAGACTTTTGTTGTGCACAAGGGGAGAAAAAGCTGATTTAAATCCACCAACAATGCCCTCCCTCTTGGTGATCTCAGAGATAAGGAACAGAGTCTGGACACAGTTCATATCCTGCCTCTCACCAGGCCCCACACTTCCACTCAAAGACAAAAGCTGGCAGATGAGGGCAAACGATGCTGCCTTGCTATTGAGCTGCCTGCTCACATAAAAACATGTTGTACAATGCATGGAGCCTGCCCAGTGCATTTGATCTAGCAAATTTTAAAGAGAGAATAAATCCCCAAGCCTGTAGGAAGAGAAATATATCGCCTTTTAATTCATCAAGACCATTGCTATTAATATGTGTTTAGCACTGATGTGCAAAAAGGATATTTACAGACACAAAGGTCTTGCTCTAACCTGTTTACAGCCTAAACCAAGCAGGCATTTACATCAGAGAATAACAACGTCCTAGTGCTGATACAAGTGGGGTAAGCAAAGAAGAGATGAGGGAAAAAAAAAAAAAAAGGAAAAGGAAATAAGGTTTCTAAAAGAGAGCTATTAGATCCCCTTACAAGGGGAGCAGATCACATGGTTTCCTTTATCCTGGTTATTTAATATATGCCATCCCTGTGCATTTCACTGTGACTGCCATAAGGAGTGAGCCATTACATTCTCTCTTTATCCCTTGTCATAAGGACTGAGAATGAGGTGATAACCCACTTTTCTGAAACCTTTCCAGACCCTTGGGGGAAAAAAAAAAAAAAACCAAAAAATTTTGCCTTGTTTTATCTGAAAGAAATGAAAATGTAAAAAAACCCCAACAATTTTGGTTGCCTATAAGTAAATCTGCTTTTTGCACATCTTTTTTAAAATAAAAGTGAAATGAAACAGCCATGCAGGGATGCAGGTGGAGAAAGTCAATCTGTGCAAAAAGCAGAGTCCTGTTTTCATGTGACGAAAATGTGCCTGACAACAGTTGTGAAGAACACCAACAAAATGGTTTCTGGAAAACAGCAGCAGCAGCCATCACCTCCATCACTCTACGGATGCCTGTGATAGGCATTAGTGCAGAGCTTCCTCCTTTACAATGATTAAAACAGACTTCAGCAAGCCCTTATTGCCACCATCTTTGGACAGCAGTATTCAGATGCAGATTGCCTTAAATCCCATCAACCCATTCAGGCGTTCGTATGCAAGTGTGTCTGCCCCTGAGTGTGTGTATGCGTGCGTGCGAGTGTTTAGATGCATTTATACACACACACACACAATTCTCCCTCTGCACACACCTTTTCTCCACCCTCTCATTCAGAGGGAAAGAGCTAAAATTGTCAAAGATGAGAATGTGTATTTTCCAGGCTAGTTTGTCAGATGTTCATGTGTGCATCTTATAAATATTTCATACCAAATATTTAACATTATTCCTTCCCCAATCGGATCAGCTTTGAAATGCTCCTCAAAGTGAATTCTCCCCTAACAATGGCTTGACGCAAAAGCCTTTTTTCTCTCTTAAGAAGAGAAGGCTGCACATGGTCTGCTACCATAGCAGCGTGAATAGTTCTTATTTAATGGAAAATAAAAGATACTTTACATTAATTCAGTGGGGGATGGAAAGCTGGGCACATGCGTACCTTGTGCTTCAAACATGGAGGAGCATCATACCTTGACCTCCCCTCTCCTGGTCCCATGATTATTACCCAGCTTGCATTAGAACTGTAATGGGAAGTGACAAGTTTATGTAAATGATCCACACAAGGATTTTGCTCTTGTAAAACAGAGCAGTTACTCTGGGCTTTCTAATTATTTCATGCCTTGTGGTTCTGTGATGGGGCAGAGATGACTATTACTTGAAAAGTATATTGTGATTGACAAGCCACTGTCCCCCTGGAACTCATTAAGGCCTGTGCTTCGCGAGAGCGGGTAAAAAAGCCCTACCAGGCACACCACACACACACACACACCCTCACCCCAGTGCCGGCTGTTCCTTCAGATCATTTGTTGGGATTTTTGCACTGATAGAGAAAAGCACAATCTGCATGTATCTCAAACAAGTACCACCTCCTGGCTACAAATTGACCAATTATCCTCTGCTTTCACTTTTTCATTTTAAATCTGTAAGATTAGCAGCAACATACCTGTCAAACATGCAGCGGTGTTTGGATTTCAACACACTGGATGAAAAAGTCAGTTGTCTCACAAGACGCTATCCAACAGAACAGGGAGGAGAGGCGCTGGGACAGGGGACGAGGGCTACCCTAAAAGCTGCCACCAGTGCCTTTCTGCTGCTCTGATTTGTGCCAGGTGCTTTCCAGTATGTATGACAGGCCATTCTGCTGCCACTGCATGACCTGTTTGCTTTTCTTTCTTAATTGATTTTTCTGGCCTTTAAAACTTGCTAAGAAAAACGACAATTTCTTTGGCAAAATAGAGCCCCTGTCCTTCAAAACATACACTATGCTGCAACCATGGAGGGAGGAAAAATCCTATTCAGGCAGCATTGTTTCCCAGTGTAGCAGTGGGTTTGAATTCTTCTGCTGGTTTGGGACATAACACAGTTTGGCATAAAATCGATTCATTGTTAACTCCATTGTGGTTGGATCTTATGGGCATGCATAATTTCTTACTTTTAGTTATGTTTGATTTGTGATTGAAATAAATCCTCTGGAGATACTTATGAAAGGCACTTGGCCCATTTCAATTCTTCCATTAGAAAACATTGGCACTTTGGCTACTTCAAGCAACTCCAATCTTTGCAAACAACTTACAAAACCAAAAGACCAATCAACTTGTGAGGGTTTCAGTTTCAATTTGACAGCTTAGGTACTTAATTCACAGTCTGTCCAGTAACCCACCTGACTATGTCTGCAAGTATTAAACAGGGGGAAATTATGCTTTTAGTGTTATGTTCCATAATAGCATTGCATTGAAATAACAGTACTCAATCTGTAATACTTTGTTGTGCCTAATTTATAGATAGATTTCCCCCAAAAAAATCTCATTCACAGTTATTCAATAAATAAGACAAATCCTCAGGATCGAACTTATCAAGCTTAGGCCAAAAACTGCATGTCATTGATGATCAATCGGTATAATGATAGATATATAGGGAGAGAAGAATAATAAAAACAGCAAAAATAAAAGCAGGGGAGGAAGACGTAGAAGTGTTTCTGTGTTAGCTACATTTTGGAGCAGTGGAGAGTGAACACACTGGGGACTAAGAAGGATGTTGAAACACACTCAGCATTGATTTGGTTTGCCTCATTCAGGGGGACTCCATGTTATGAGTCTCATAAGCACAGTCATAGGTTAGTGTAAGGATTGTTGGGCTCTGCCTTTTGAGTATGTGCAGTTTGTAGGCAGCTCAGATGCACTCTCAGGCTGAGGATGGATCCTATGTCCAGGGACAAAGCTCAGCAATCATAAATCCCACGCAAGTCCAAAATGGCATCTGTAGTGAGACATCAGTCAGCAGGGAGAGCACAGGCCTGTATTGCCAAGTTTCTCTGACATGAGGTTTTATGCCCTCCATTCCTGTTTTTGCAGTGAGAGGCCACAATCATCATCATCTGGTGAACTGCATCCACCGCTTTCCTTTCCTTGGGTCTCCAAGACACAAGTTGGATAGCTCCCAGCCAACTTGAGAAATTTGGTATGCAGTTCATCAGGAGAGGAAATTTTCTTCCTTTTTTTCAGTGCACTCACCTGGTGCATATCTTCATTCAGTCAGACTTCTTGGGAGTGACAGCAGGAAAATACAATTGTACATGTAAATTGAGCAAGTACAAACTGAGGGACTCATTTTATGTAAAGCAAAACTGTCCACTAACCATTTAGCACCAGCACAGTACTTTTCCTACCTAGCAAACATTATCTTACCATTGCTCAACCCATTCAAGTTAACAGCCCAGCAATATCTCAGCTCTCTCCTTGAGTGTCCTTCAGAGGCAGCACTGAAGAACTACTGTTTTTATTATTGAAACATTCAGCTGAGAATCAATTGCTTATGCATCTTCAATAGCAGAAAACATGTATGACGCAGATAGGCCTCATGCTATGGTTCCCATCCCCAACTGGATTGCAGTGCAATCCTTGTAAACACCTGAGTCCCAAACTCCTTGAAGGAATATTCCTTGAAACTTAATCTGTTTCAGGAACTTGGACCCTTCTTGGTCTAGGACATAAGCAGACATTTGTTCAGTTTTATTGAGAATTGTTTGTCACTTCTGTGACCATTGGCCTCTAACCACAGAGATGTAGAAAGAGTGGTAAGTACCTTCAGCAGAAGATATTTCTGTAGACAAGAGCACTGTGGTCACTTCTAGACACCATCAGAAATTTAACAGGTAGAAAAAGAGCTGAAAAACAATACAAAGAATCACAGAACCAACAAAACACGCAGAGTTGGAAGGGTCCCACGAGCACCATTGACTCCAACTCCTGGCCCTGNTACTTTGAAGAACAGGCAATTTACACTTAAAGACCAAAATCTATCAATTATGTTCATATTCATCTGGCCTTTATTTTAACACCCTCTTGCCCTATGATGTTTTATTATCATTTTGAAGAAATGTGATAGTCACTGAGTCTGAGCTCTGGGAGCTCTTGATCATAAACACAGCATCAGCCACAGTCACTAAGTGTATGGAAAAGGGAACAAAGAAACTAGCAGTTTACTCAGAAAACATCTTGGAGAGTTTGGTTGTAAAGAGACTCAAAGAGGTTGAAGCATTTGTATCAGTGCTGGTGGCAATCAGGCCTATTATGCTACACAGGAGCACTGTTGTCAGTGAAAGGCATGGCGTAAGCGCCTACAGCCTGGAGTTGACTGAGTTTATATGGTTATCTATGGAAGAAGTTAAGATGGCTCAGTTTATAAAAGTACACTAGTACAAATATTGATGTAAACTGTGCTTGTAATTTCTCGGTTCAAATGCAAGCAATTATAATT
>WAAG01073251.1:18378-40858 GCA_013390105.1 Tichodroma muraria
GTGGACAATGCAAGCTACTCTTAATGATGTACTTTAAGTTAAATTCTGCTTAATCTGGAGTGGAATAAATCATATGGTGGAAGTTACATACTACATCTTTTCACACCAGTCAATCTCAAGCCCCTGCTTTTTACTAGAAAACAGTGCATCTTCATATGCATATATTTTTATATTATATAACTACCTTTGTATGCTAAATTTTGTATGCATAGCTATGTATTATAGAGGTGTTCAGGGTCTTGAAACATTGCTACTTCAAGTTATGCAAGATGGATGATCTTCCACAGGTTGTGGAGCCTGACTTCCATTTTTCAATATTTAAACAAATCCAAGGACTCATTACACAGGGAAAACCTCATTCTCACAATTCCATAAAACTGGGTTGAAAGCCTCCCCATGTCATATCTACTTGCATTTTTCTCATGTACTTTTTCTGCTTTCTGAATTCCAAAAGGAAGAATCAAGAGTATATGCAAAGAAAAGCTGAGGGGAGCAGAGCAAATTTTGGTTTCAGCTTGGAAGGGCTGCCCCCTCCGTAAAGCATAGAGAACATGGCAGTGCTGTGAAGATCATGTGGTCAAAGCCTTTGCATCTTATGGAAAAAGCTAAATTAATTCAGAGAGCTCAAACCATCCACACAGCACCAGGGGACACAGCCAGAAGAACAGTTTTAAGCTTGAACCATCCAATTAGTCTAAATACATTATTAACAGCAGAGGCCACAGCTAAATGCATCAATAACCTAAACCTTACCTAGACATAACAAGAAAAACGCTGCCACAGCTTCAACTGCTGAAGGTTAGATGAATTCAGTATGAGTTACAGCTGCATCCTGAAGGTCTCAGTAAAGAACATCCACAAAACACCAGTCTCAAGCACTTGGAAGCACAACAGAGACTGTCCCATTTCATCACAGAACAAAAATCATGCAAAGTTTCAAACCTAGCTGTAGCTAAATAACTTGGATCTAAAATCCATTACTGTCCTTTCCTTATACATCTCTGTTCTTTACCTTGCCCCCATCCTGCTGTGAAATGTGCTATAATTGCACAGCAGATGACTTTTGTTTTCTAAGAACATGACATGGCCATTATTAATGTGGTCTGGTATTAGTCTCTTTTTCTTTTCATCTTTATCAGACATCTATATCTCTCTGAGAGGTCTTGTTTACATAAAACAGTGCACTTGGATGCATGGTGCTTAATGAGTTTCTGTGTAACCAGAAAAGAGTAAAGTACACTACTCTTTCTAATTATGAATCATTTGACTATGTTAAGAGAAAGAGTACTTCAGCAAATTGTGCCAGAAAGTTTCTTTCCTATTTTTCTTTTTGTTGTTGTTGCTGTAAAGAACAGCCATAAATTAAAATTTAGGACAATGCTGCTTTGGCTCCAAGCAGAAGCAGTAGGAAGAGAAAAACCCCTGGCTGTGCTCATATTTCATGCTCCCTAATCAGTGAGTGGTTCCTTCCTACATTTACAAGTCTCTGCTGAGGATGGTATAATGAAGCTGACCAAAAACTGGTTTCAGTGGGTCTGGCTACTCTCAGGAAATCCTAAGAGCACTTACCACTTGAGATTCACATTTTCTCTTGGATGCTGATGAGCCTCAAAGTGCACTGTCCACCTGACACCTCCTGCTTTCTATCAAAGGAAACTCAAGTAAAGGGCAGCAATGGAGCTGTGGTGGGCCAGTGCTCTGACCTGCAGCCCAGCACAGAGCTTGCTGGTCTCACAGACAGAGGCACACAGGCAATCCATGACATTTGAACAGACCCCGGCAATTTACTTCACACTCCAAAAACTGGAGGTTTGGTAAGAGAGCAAGACATTCCCACTGTCATCCACACACCTAGTAGATATTCAGCAAAGCTGACTGGCTCTGTGTCCTTCTCAAGAAGCAGTTTCCACAAAAACCTACAAGAGAGGATGTGATTTTTAGTCGCTTTGTCTCAATTTTGCCAATCTAGTTATAAATGCCTGAGTTCTTCCCACAGGTAGGGCAAGCAGTGCAACGTTTGATAGTGCTGATTCCCTCGAATGAGCCCTGCACAGCACAACCACAAGTTGTCCACGTGCAAGCTCCCGTGAAGCCCCAGCAGAAACACATACCAGGATGGAGGGGCACAAACAAGGTCCACGGTACGTGCTCCTAAAGACTACTCTGGGCCACCTCACTGGGACGCAAAGCATCATGAGATGCCACCAGACTGGCAGGAGCAGCTGGAAAACAGAAGGCATGAAGTTGCTTTCTACCTTCATCTCCCTCCAACTGCCTTTCCCTTCCCCTACCCTGGGCTGCATTCCACAGGAAAGTGAGCCTGGTTCTGCAGGATCCCTGATGGATCCAGCACTACTAGGGTGGCCAGGGACATACTTTTTTTAGTATATTTTGCAATACAGTAAAATGAATATGTCAGATTAGTTAAAATTGGCACCCTCAGCCCAGAAGCCCAAACTGGATTTAACAGTGAATAAGAATAGCAATATCATCCAGTAAATAATGGAAAGCCAACTTGCCTGAACCAGAAAATTATTTCAGAGTATTATACTGATATTTTCTTTGGAGTAACAGAAAGCTGTCATTGCGAATTGGCAATAAACTTTGCTTTTGTCACCAAAATAAAGAAGGAAGTTTCTCACATTTTGAATTTTTACATGACTGGTAGTAAGACATTCCTTCTTCCAGCAGAATTTCCTGTTAAAAGTCAAAGCCTTGGCAAGATGTGAGAACAAGGTAGATAAACTATCCTGAATTCCTACTTAACTTGCAGAGCATTATGCCCTTGTTAGGAGGTCAGACTGTTGGGAATATCATAGGTCATGCTACATCTAAGCACTCTGGAGTAAGATACATATTAAAAGATGTCAGAACAAATAAGGGTCAATAGCAGAGGAGGAGTTAACTCAGTCATCTGTGAAAGAACTAAAATGCTCAGTGCTTTAGGAAATCTCTTTGGATCTGCTTATAAGTGTAATTTGGCCAGGACATTGTCAATCCCAGGTTACAGCTGTATCTTTAATACTAATTATTTTGGTTTATTTCTACATGTACCATCTTTTTCAGATTAAAAAGGTAATTGTTTTAATTTAACAATACTCAAATTTTTTCCCTCTCTGAAAACTAATACTTTGTAAGCAATCAGGATTACAAGGCATGATACATTCTTGAAAAAATAAGAACATGTATGCTTGTTATGTATGTTTTTATATTATCAAGATATTTCAGCAATTCCAGATAGTCACAAAGCATTAAAATTAAACACTAAGAGTGCATTTGGAAGACTCATCTTGCCTTGCAACCAAGAGCGTCAGCACAGTGCAGATAATTCTTGATATTCTAACTGAGCAAGGAACACAAAACTGGGAGTTTCCTCCAGAAAAATATTTAGAGGGGTTGGAGCTCTCAAGGACATCAGTCCAAAAGCATGGGAGAAAAAATGCCTGTAATTGCTACCTAAAGTTAGAGCTGATACGAGGAAAAAAACTTATTTAGGGAAAAAAGAAGCAAAGCAGCAAAGGGTTCAGAGGAAAAAAGTCTTTCAAAAATCAGAAGATTTTTCAGAAATTAAAATTGGTAAAGGAAACATAATAAATAATAAAAATACACAATAAAATGGTCAATTATTTTTAACCTACAGAAATACTTATTTCGAGTATGAGCTGATGCTTGTGGAACAGGAGAATACAGGGTTTTTATTTAGCTAATAGTTAACTCAGAAGCAACTAAGTGAGAAAATCCAAGTGTATTGGGTGCTTCACATGTTCATTTTAGATTCAAATGCTCCTGAGCAGTGCACTGCCCATTTCAGTACAGACAAAAAAAAATAAAAAAATCTTAGGCTTTCTAGTCAAATAGGATATTTATTTCTGCAGCACATAGTCTGATTATTATGGATCTGCTCCCACAGACTTCATACAACCTCTTCCTTAAGACTATTTCCTATAGCTCCATAATCCACAATGCTGTTCCACATAATAGCAGGCTAATCACTGCCCTACTTTCAAAAATGCAAAGTTTTTGACATGCTGTGTAATGGTGTATCCCAAACAGTCCATAAACCTGTCCAGTAGATTCCTCCTCCATTTCCTTGCTTGCTGTTATCTCTCTAAGCACCTTGTATTGTAGAGTTTTAATTAGATTTGCAATGTCTTTGGGCCAGAGGCCATGCAAATCACCTATGGCTCCACACAAATATTAAGTAACAGCAAAATCCGACTTTGGAGTCGTACAATGCTTTGCAAATTTTAAATCTAAGAAGGCGGCTCAAACTTTTAGACATTCCTAGATGGACAACTGAGAGACAGTATTCCACAGGCTATCAAAGAAATGAGAATAAAAGGCAAGGGAAAAGAAAAGTTTTTCACAGACTTCCTGCGCATTTTTTCCACATTGCACAATTCAGTCTTTGAGCTATAAATGTAAGTTTCTGACCATATGTATATATATATCAGTAACTCAGTTCTCAACTCCTTTATGAAACTAAAACTTGAAGTCCTGGTTCTGCTGAAGTCAAAGTTAATTACTGTCAGAGTCAGGAGGTTTTGTGTCTAAGTGACATAGGACTCTCACAAAGGGTTGCCACCATGAGCTCTGTCATTAAAGCTACTAATATTCACACACTGGACTTGGCACCTCTTTCACAGCTGCTTTCCTTTACATCATTAGGCTCTGTAGGATATCCACATTTATCTGATAAAATTATATAATATATTACAGAAGCTACTAAAATTCCAAATTTTACCAGGTTCTTCAAAGAGTTGTGGCAGGGAAAAATAAAGTGAAGCAAGGAATGGTTATCCAAGTACACAATAAAAACATTGAGATCCTGAGGAGGAGGAAGTTACTTACACTCCTTCATCACCATGTGCTACCTCAGTGCCCAATCACATGAAATAAGGTTCAGGTGAACAGGAAGAGCAAAATGAGGTCATTCCATCTTGAACAAAATGTTTGATTGGGGAAAAAAAAAATACATTCTGCAGTGTCCACACACCTGTTTTGCCCATATTGAAATAAAAACTTAGTCTAGGAACTTAAGAGGGCATAAGAGCAATACAAAAATTACAGAAGTTAGTTTTGAGAAATTTATGGAATGTGCAAATTAATTTTTTCCTTTGATCAGCTTTATCCAATTTTTTTTCCCTGGCATAAAACAAAGGTGACATTTGGGGATGAGCTTCACTGGTCCAGGGCAATATACAGTGGGGTCTGTAGCTGTTGAAGCCCACTGGTCCTTTTGTACCAGCTTAACTGAGCTTCTGAACAGGATTTTGCTCCCTGGGAATGAAATGCAAGGATGAGGTTAAGAATCCTGCCCCTGGCTTTACTTTGCTCTTCAGTCACAGTTAGGGTGTCACCCACCCACACCCCAAGCATGAGTCACAGTGCAAATACAACCATTGTTTGAAGCTGTCCTAAGGTCTTGAAAAGTCCAGATTTGGCTCTGAACATTTTTCCCCAAAAAACAGAGCTGTTCAGACATGGGCTCTAATTTTGTTTGAAGCCTGTGTAGAAGAGGTCAGTCCTGGTATACCACACAGGCCTCATGTCTCCCTAGGGAGAATCCCACCCTTCAGACTGTAATACCCAGGAAACAGGGTATTACAGAACTGAGACAAGCAATGTCTTATGAGGTTAGATACATGCAAACTGCTCAGTCCTTGCTGTGTGTTCAACTGCCTCCATATGAGAGTCCAGTTTCCCCAAATTTTTCACTGCCATGCCAAGAACAAGCAATAGAAGCTGATGTAATGGAAAGAGAACATGGATTGGGTAATTTAAGTCGTCCTGCTGCAGCACAAGTGACTTTATCAATAACATGTCTTCTAGGCTTGGCCCTTTGTCTTGGGCAGTTCTGCTTTACACAGTCTGAGCCCACATAAGCCATTTTTCATCAAAATGCAGTTAGGCTTATCAGCATATGCTGCATAGATACAGATCAAATAATTCTTGTATAACAAGGTGTCCAACTCCTATATTCCTTGCTGTGAGATGGAAGTTAACTATTCACCCCAAACATATTCAAGAATTCCAGTACAAATATGTGCTAGTACCTTGGTAGCCTGCTATATGCTTGGGGTATCCAGTTTGAGATGACATACAAATAAATACATGCTATATTTCTTCTTAGCTTTCTGAAATTGTCATGGATATTTGGTTCATTTAATGATGCCCCTTAAAGACAAATGGTGGCCACAGAATTCATCTTGGATACCAGGCCCCTAGAAAGGGGTACATGTAAATAAATGGTGCTCAAAGAGGCGAGTTCTGACATTTAGCTCCATAACTCTGCAAGTAACTCCAATTTTGATCTGCTCTGAAGAGCCGATACGGTGCCTGGCTGTCTCTTTGTTGCAAGAGGCTGGGAATTTCCTGCAAAGCATGTAACATGCTTGAGGCATCAAGTTTTTTACATTTATTTGCCAAAAAAAGGGTGTATTATTTGGCATTTTTCCACGGTGACTTAATTCGAGGGCTACGAACAAAATGGAAATGCAAATGGAAAACACCTTTCAGTTACAAAATGCCACTTGCACGCACTCTGAATCTTGATAGTGTAAGCCACAATAAGCACCAAAAGAACCAAGATAAAACACCAAAGAGATTCCTATCTGCATCAGCAGTTAACTATAAGCATCATTTAGCTAAGCACAGCAGATCCTTTGGTTCAGTAGCCAATGCAACAGGGCCAGGGTGAGGAATAGTGGGGTTTGTCCCCATACTGTTATCCTAACAGGAACAACATGACTGTGCCTTGTCTCAGCTTCTCTGTCACAGGCAGGTGAAATATACCTGCCTAATTTTGACCAAAGAGTAGAATATAAAACAATAGTACTGCAAAATTATTTTATCTCTAAAGTTTCTTATGGCCTTTTCTGAAGTCATAGGATTCTACAAAGGACCTCCCAACTAAGAAAGGTTTCAGTCCTCCTTTGTTATGAAGTGTGATGCCATGAGCCTTAAATTTCAGGAAGGCTAGAGAGGCGGCCACATTATCTATGAACTAATCTAATTTTAAGAGCTTGCCTTGCTTTGAACACAGAGATTGCAATACCACATATAGGAGAATTAGTTTTAAGATCACTGAATGAAACCAGGTCTTCTAGCTATTTTTTATTTTACCTGTGATTTTTTTTGTGATAGACTTGAGATATCTGCAAGTATTAAGAAGCACAGTATCTGAGCATTTAGCTTTTTTCCCTCTTTCATCATCTTCCTTTAAACAGACCCTATAAAAGGAGAGGCATTGTTATTGCCAGCAATTTCAAGAAAAGTCTTGGTCAGAACCTCAATTCATGTTTTAACAGGCCTAAACATTGCAAATCCAAATCTTATCTACTAGGATAACATGAAGAATACCTCCAGCTTGTCAGAGAGTCACCTCTCCCCAGTCAGGCCAAATACAAAAGACTGTATTCTTGAAGCCCTTCAAAGCCCCATTTCCTTTACCTTTTTGCATTTTATAAGCAGGAGAAGTTCATTTCTCTCCTTAGAAGGGCTAGTTTTCCTAGACCACCCAAACAAATTGCTTCTGATTTTTGTAGCATCCTTGAGGCTGAGATTGAGGTATTTCACAGAAGGGTCTATGAATATGAGCAAGGTAAAGCTAAATAGATAGTGTCCATCTGCAGTGATAAGACCACATCACTGTTTGTGAAGTACACCCAAAAAGCAATGCAATGAGAACACAATGCATCTTCATGCTCCTGGGAACTGCCTGCTTAATCTTTAAACTTCAGCTTTGCTCCTATCTGACAATGACTTCATGGTCAGAGCCACTTACTGGATTTTCATGAAGTAACATTAATGTAACTAGCTGCTTCTATCCGGAAAAAGTTCCAGCTTAGTTTTTTTTAAGAAGCCTGTGCTGTGTAAGGAATAGGGTGGTCCCACAATATTCCTTCCCCCTGGAGAACCTGAACTCTCTTGTCTCTTCCAATCTTGTTTCTCAGATTGGGATTTCCTGCAAGGGATGGTGAAACCTGCTCAAGTCAGCTTCATGGTCTGGTGACATTTTTGTAGCCAAATTTTTGTTTCTGAAACAACAAGCTATGTTCAACCACTTTGAATGTCCTGAGATACAATGCCAGCGGAGCAGTCAGAAGCAGACAAGAATCAAGTTTTTGGAAAAAAATAAAAGACAAGATTTATCATGTGGTTAATGCCAGAATTTGTTTAAAAGTGATCCTTTAATGCAAATGTTGAGTGCAGATTTCCTTGAGGTGATGTGATATTAAGAGTTCACTTGTGGCAATAACTAGATTGATCATTAGACAGCAAAGGAGTGAAGAACATTCTCAAACTTCCTACAAGCTAGTGCTTTTCCAGTTGCTATTTTTGTTGTATTACCTTCCTATAGGACGTGTTATAGCACCTCATCATACACACAAGTATTTCAAAATCTTGATCAATATGCAGTTTTATAGCAAAAGGCTACAGATTTTTAAGAAAACTATTAAACTGGTGTTGTCATTGTCTTGACTTTTGTTGTCTTGTATTTCATATAGCCAGCTGATGTTCAAATGTGTTTTGTAATTTCAATCTTCTTCCCTAGGCTTACCCACAAAACTCTACCACATACTTATACAGCAAATTAACTAAATTATTTCCTTCCCAAAGAAAAGCTTAGATCTGCATGGAGAAGGCTGATAGGTTTTAGCAGAAAAGTCTGGAACTATAAAGTCACTGATTAACTACAAATCAGTTACAACTATGGATCGAGAAAGTGTGGATTCAAAGAGGGCCATAGTGAGATGAATTCTGATTTTGTTTATAATTTGAAGCTTCACTGACATAAGCTGAACTACAATCAGACTCCTCTAGTTATTCACGTCCACAGTACACTTAGTTATACACATGAAACACTGGTCATTTTCACCACAACTAACCCGTTAAGTCAACTTCATCTCTTTTCTATCTATAAGAGATAGAGATTATAAGCAATATATATTTTAAAGAAAATACATACCTTCACTATGCTTCTTTAGAATCCACTTACAAAACCTCAGCGCAAGCACCTATTCAGTTCTCTAGAACTAACACTGACCCACACCACCCTCAGGCTAAAGGTGCAGAACCACTCAAGCTAAGATGACGCTTTCCCTGAGGGTTCCCCTTCCCACTTTCCTCAGGGAGCCAACAGCTCTGGGTAGACCCTGTGGGATCTGATGGGGCCCAGCTGACTGAGTGGGGGTCACCCTTCTTTTAGCAGCAGCAGGAGTGCTTCCTCACTGCCCCTCATCCATCACAGACAAGCGAGGGAAGAAGGAAAGTGGGAAAGCTGGGTGTCACAGAGCTCACATGACCCCACGCAGTGCTCATCTCAGTGCTGTTCCAGGGGCTCTTGGATGCCAGCTTGTGCCTTAACCAAAATTTTCAGTGCCTATTGCTCTTCAACCTACACAGCTACTGGGTGGCCTTTGGGCAGATGCTGGAGAACACCCCCTATCACTTACCCCAGTGGAGAGATTGCCTTCCAGGGCAGGCTGTCTGCACCACTGCCAGGAATGATGATGGAAAGGGTCTCCGTTTTCTTTATTTTTAATGCAGGGATTTGAGTGGGAGCTGAATCCTGTGAAGTGTTTCTTGTCCTGCACACACCCTTGTCAAAGGGTGCTTTGACAGCTCTTTGGAGAATACAGAAAGAGGATTAATGCTAATAGCTATCTGCCTGTCATTTGAAAATCTCAAGCAGTACTTGATGGATTTTCCTTGTGAATCTCTAACATGATACTTCAAGGACACCTGAAAGGAAACTTTGCAGGGAGTCTCTCTCACACCAAGCAACAAGGTGGACAAATGGCCCTGCAGGGTGTGGATCATAGCCCACACACCAGACGTGCAGAAGCCTTTTGGAGCAGGAAGAGCGCCTGCATTTAAAATCATTTTGCCATCAAACTTGGTTTACCCAACTCATTCCATTCAGTCATGTGCTATAATTCATTCCACTATGTGTTTTAGACACAGTGCCCCCAGGACTGCATTCATGTAGCATTAATAGTGATATTGCTGTCCAGACAGTCCTCCTTACACAGCACCAGCACTTAGACTTGCAACTGTGTACCAGATAGTAAAGTTCTTGGATCAGGCTAACAGCTTCATTGATCAGACCCCAATGAAGGATTCAATCTTAATCCCATAGGAACCCCCAATAGAAGTGATTTTTGTGCTTTACATAAATAAATTTTTTAAATAACCAGACCATAGCCTTTACTGCATGTAATTCTTGTAACAAGGAAGCAGAAGAAAACACAAGGCAGAAAGAATTGATATGATTACCAAGATCTCACAGATCCAAAACACAGCCCCACACAAGCTTCTACAAAGCAAGATAACTCTAGACCATCAAGGACCAGTAAACATCCTTTTTTAATGACAAAAGTAACATTTATATTATACTAACAGCAATGAGTTCCTCTTCATTTCATTTGGGATTTATTTAGGGTTTTGAAGGAGGGTTTTTATAATGTTGTTTGGAGACTTTTGTTGTTTGTGGCTTGGGTTTCTTTCAACCTGCAAAACATATGACTTTTTTCCTTTTCCTTTTTTTCATGCCCTTTTTCTTTTCCTTTTTTTCATGCTCTTTAAAAACAAGAAAAAGGCATGCAAGATATTCTGCTTAACATTCTTTAGGATGTATATTTTAAAATAGAGAAGTCACCAGCCACTGAGGTTCAGTGCTATTCCTACACAATTAAAAATCTCCATAGCTTTTGCAGGCCGTGCTTTATTTACCTGCATTAATTTTAACAAAGAAACACAAAAAGTTTTACAAAATTTGCATCTCCACAAATCTCAGAGCCAGCCAGACTAGGTGCCAGAAAGAAGCACGTGGATGTATTTCTAGGGCACAGCTTAAAGCAAATATTGCATAAACTTGGGCATGAAGTGAAAAAAGTGTCTGAGCCTTAACTGTGAAAAAAACAGAATATTCCAGCTGTGTCTCTGTAAAAACAAATGAAATGGCAGAGAGTGGAGAAACTGGCTGGGCTTATAGCTGTGAAGGCCAGCATTCCCCACCAGCCCCAGGCCAAGACAGCTTTTACTCTTTAATGGCTTCATGCCCTCTAATTAAGGTCTGCAAATACAATTCCTTTGAACAAATGTTTACATTTGTCTTGCTAATTCCCATTACTTAATAATCAGAGGCCCCTGCAGTCACCTCAACATGGAGAAGATGAACCAAAGACATCATTGTATTGGGGGCTTTAACATTTAAATGCCTGATTTACACAAATGCGAACACAAAGGTGTAAGAAATGAGTGAGCAAAACTGACAGCGCGCTTTTAAACTGCACGTAAAAATGTGAAAACATGGCTGATGGGATTATAAACTCAGGTATGACACGGTATTCTCACAACAGTGAGTGATTTTTAAAATATATCTTGCTCAAATTTTTCTTTAAACACAACGAGTAACAGAGAGAAGGAAACTTATACAGCAAATTAACTAAATTTTATTTTAAAAATGCCTTTTCCTTATGACAGACAGTCATTTGCCATCTGTGCTGCTTTCCTTTGAGCAAGTCGTTACACCTCATTTGGGCTATCTTTAGTCAAATAAATGGGTCCATGTCACCAGAGTGCTGTAAACAAGCAGGCCCTTCAACAGATGTGAGCCAGTCAAATCTCGGTTTAAGGGACTGCAGAAGCACCTGGACAGCTGAGATAGAAGCAAGAGAGTCAAGCAGATGACAACCAGGGAAAGAGCTTCTTGTTCTGAATTACTTCTTTCTCTGGAGTGAGCACATAAAGCCATGCCTCTAAGAAAGAGAGCAGACAACTACAGAGAAACACAGAGGTGTGTGGGAATTGGTAACTCTGGTTTGTTGAATATTTGATTTGTGAGATCTTGTGATGCTGAGAAACATCATAAAACAACTCTTGTTTTGCCTACTTTGGAAAAACAAAACCAAAGTCAAAAACAAATGATAAAAGCAGAGGGAAAAGACAAAAGAAGCTAAAGGGGATGGAAAATGTGTCATGTCATCTCAGGCAAGAGTTGAGGGTATGGCAATGCAGTGGAGACACGACTTGGTCAGAGGGCTGTATCACAGCAGATGTGGTAAGCACAGTTCAGCTGAGGGCTAACACGCCAAAGTATGCAGGGTACTACTGCCAGCTGCCCTTCTGTCCAGGGCGGCCAATGTGAGCATCACACCACCTCACCCCCAGTCATCAGCAAGGTGAAAGACCCTCAGCTTCCCACTCAGTCAGGAGAACAAGGGTCTCAGCTCTTCTTAACAGAAGGCATAAATTTCTTTCCAGTCCTGTAGGTAGGGCCAAGCCACAATATTTTCTTCAAAATCATGATGCCTTCTTATAACTTAACTTGTAATGGGTATTTGCATTTTTCCTTCCTCCTATCTTATACATCACATATCTGCCTAGAGCAAGGTTTTATGGACAAATATAAAATTCAGATAATGAAGCTTTATTGTAAAATGCTGGCACACTGTTACGAACACGGGACAAGCTGGCGCCATCATAATTGAGCAGACATTTAAATGGGCAGTAGCTTATCCAGAAGGGTGGCCATTTGGGTGCGCAACACCTAAGCCTTTTCTCAGAACCTCCTTATCCAGCCACTTTCACAAATTAAGAGCAACAACTGCTTTCTTTTCGTATCAAAAATGAAACACTAGAACTCTCACACTCAGCTCGCTTGCTCCGTGCCAGGAGCCACATGCTCACCCTTACGAGGAACAGCCCAACAAAATGGCTACCAGTCCTTGAATCACAAAATTTAAGGAGTCCTTCCTCTAACTGAAACTTACGTTATGACCGTGGGAAGCTACACCACCCTCTTTCCCTCTTTTCTCTGCTCTTCTTCCAAGGATCTTGCATATATCTGTTCAGGGCAATACTTCTCAATTCTGCTGCTTTCAGCAGTGCCTGTACTAGCACAGCTGTGCCAGCCATGACACGCTAGCAGTAATACCAAACTACTCCAGATCCAAACACAGAGATCAAGGTGGGCTGCTACAGGTCTGCCAAGAAATCCAACTTCTATGTGCACAGCAGGGGCCACAGCTCCTGGGGTATCAGGTAGCCAAGCAGCTTGCAGCCCAGTGCTGGCAGCTCTGATGCACTTGGTGCACTGCCTGAAAGTGCTCATTAAAGCCTCTGCTGTCATTTACCAGGTCCAGGTCCCACCTCTTCCATCAAAGTCAAACCACACCTAGCCAATGATCAACCTGACAGTCTTTTTAAAACAAAATCTGTGGTAACTTTTTGAGGAGGCAGCTTCTAAAGTACTAAATCAACTATTAACAGCTGTACAGACTGATTGTTTGCCGGAAGATCCAAGAGATCTTACTCTACACAAATCCCCCTACTTTTATTACTGAAGTGAAAAGCAAAGGCAAGGAAAAATAAATTTGCTTGCCTGAAAAAATGTCTTGGTTGACTTACATTTTCTTAAGCCTTTGATACAAAACAGCAATGTTTTAAAATAGAAGAAAACATTCTTCTACAAATATTTTTTTAACAGCCAAACAGGACAAAAATAAACTCCTATAATATTAATTGTCATCACTGAATACCCATTTTAATGCACACTGTGAAGTACACTCATCCCTGCAGAGCTGATTTGTTCACTATCTGCCTACATGCAGATTTCCTCATTTCCTGCATTCACTAACATAGGCAAGCTCAGTTTGCTCAGACACTGATATTCAGTCTTTTTCCAGATAGATTCTCCAGGGGTTCAAAAAGCCAGCCAGCCCCTCTGTCTTGAGATGCTGGGATTTTTTTCTCAAATGCCACTCCTGCATTTCCTTGCTTGTTCTTGAGGAGCTCTACCTCTTTCTTCTTTTGGCATTGCCCCTTATTGCATCTTTTTCTGTCACCTATTTCTCTCCATCCCTCTGTATTGAATTAAACAATATCATTATGCAGTAAACAGCCAATAACCCAAGTCAGCATATGGCATTCATAAATTTTTATTGTGCAGCTCTAAATCTGTGACTGCCTTTGTTGAAATGTCCTGAACTTTGCAAAGGTCTGAAACATGTGATAAAGACAGGACCTCAGCAGCAGTAGAAAAGCCCATCCCACTGGAGCTGAATAGTCAGCCAACAGCCAGAGACAAACTGTGAGGGGCAGGCAGGAAAGAGGATGTCCAGAGGATGTGTTTACTGGATCTACTCTATGCATGTAAATCGAGTCATGCTGCAGGTCTGTTCACGTGGTGCAGAAAGCAGCACAACCAGCTTCTGGCTAGTAGGTCCGAGCTCATCAGTCCCCCTGGCCAGAACATCCGGGCACAGCTGCTGCAGAGCACAAGTGGGACAGCAGCACAACACAGCCTGCACACCAGGATCACTGTGGTCATGGGAGAAACCCTTACTTGTCTCTCTTCACTCTTCAGTAATGAAGGAAGAATATTCTCAACCCACCCATAAGAATTATGCAAAACATTTTGTTATTGATCATTAGATGAAAAAATCCTCACTTTAATGTGGCCATTGAGTCTGACAGCTAATTTAGTTGTAAACATGCAGAAAGTAGCAAAAAGAACAAGCAAGAGAAGCAAGGCAAAAACAGTGCCTGTGTTGTGCTTGGTGGTGCTACACAGGTTACACTGGGAGCCATATTAGCATATGACCTACATTTTAAAATTAATTTTGTTCTCAAGTTAGGTGTTCAGGGTTTTTTACTCCTGCAGGCAATTGGTGTTATTGTATGTGTATTAATATATCAGCTCCACCATGTGTTTCCCCTCCCCTCCAGTGTTTGTAAGGGAGGTTTTAAGTAGCAGGGGGAGGGTCTTCTCATAATCAAGGTCCAAGCATTGCTGACTCTCCTGTTTTGCACACCGCAACACTCATGTCAGCAAAGCAGCAGTAACAACGGATGAGTGTTCACATGGGACCACTCAAAGCTCCAAGGACAAACAATCTGTATTGGAAATAGAGGAGGAGGAAGAAACTAAATGAGAAGGCAGAACCAGTTAAGGTTTGCAAAGTAAAAACAAACAAAAAAAGCCTATAAAGAAATCAAAAGGAGTAAAGATGAGAGTTGGAAGAGGGTTAGAAGAAAGGTTTCAGCAAGTCTTTGAAAGAGGTGAAGCACAAATTTTGAGAGTAAGTTGATAGGAATAGCTAAAATTATTACCATAATAGATGTCTTTTTGAAATGCTCTAATGAGAAGCAAACTTTGCATAAGTGGGAAGTAGTATTTGATTTCTGTTCAGTAATTTTACAGGCAAGGCTACATATGGAAGTGTTAAAAGCTAGGATGACATTTATTTTCATAAATAAATGGTTTTGGGGATTATCGCATGGAGACAATTAGACAACCTCTGAGAAGCACTTTAAAAGACCCCTTGGGAAGTATGAAAATATCAGGAGGAAAACACAGATACACTAATTTTGAAACATAGAAGAACAAGTTGATTATAGCAATTGTCACCCAGCAGAGCACTTAAAAATTACTTTAATTTCAGACACTGAGGAAAAAAAAATGACAGGAATTAATACTAGTGACCAATCCTCAGAGACAACACCATACTCACTGAATCTGTACCTCACAGGACACTAGAAGAGCTAATACAAACTGAAATAGAACTCTTCCACAAGAAGTCTTTTCTCAGAAGAAGAAACCCCTTCCTTATCTATCTATGTTTCAAGGTGCTTTGTGGTATTTGCATTATCTGTAACTGGCTCTAGAAAGTTCCAGTTCCTCGTGTTAGGGAATTACTACCTCAGGTGTTAAATAGATGTTAAAATTTTGTCCCTGGCCCACATTACATCCTTGTCAGCAAACTGGAGACGCATGGATTTAACAGATGGACCACCCCATGGATAAGAAATTGGCTGTATGGCAGTTGTGATCAATGGCTCAAGGTCCAAGGGGAGAGCTGTGACAAGTGACATTCCACAGGTGTTGGTTTCTTGCAATGATTTTTATTTTGCATTTTTCAATTTACATTACATTTTTTCTCTCTGTGGAGGAAATAGACAATATTAACACAGTACTAGCATAAATACTGAATTTAGTGGCAAATAGTGGCAAAGCTATATTCAAAGCTAATAACAATAATAATAATAATATTTGTTGATACACACTGGCCATCATGTGGGGTGTACAGCAGGATACATCCCTTATAATGTGTCCAGAGGTGTACTAGCCAATTAGAGGTGTTCCCTGGGTCCCACCTCAACCATTCCCTAGGCAGAGACAGTAAGGACTGTCAGGCAACTCAGATCAGGCAACCTATCAACCTATCAGAAGAACATGTTCCATTATATGGCACCACACATGCTGTTCATTTGAGCATTGCTATCATCCTGTTCAAAGAGCAGGAGCAGATCCCCTTGATTGTGTGACAGGAAGGGATTTGCACCATTCTAAAGATGTGGCAACAGGGAATAGATAAGCATGACCAGGGGACTGCTCAACAGGGAGCTCCAGCGAGTCATACCCACCACCCCACAGGCACCAGGATGATTTTTCCACTCTGCACAATATTCTCTAAGATGGGATGCCCTCTTGATCTACGTGGTAGAATTATTTATCTGCTTCATTCCACTCTTGCCTTTCTTTTCCCTCCCAATAAAGCTTGAATAATCTCTATACCTTTTGTGGGAACTATGGGTATTCTCTGATTTTCTTTTCTCAGTTTCATAACTCCAAGATAAATTTAGCAAGAAACTCCTTCTGTAATCCCCTCCGGATAAAAAGAAGAAAAGTGAGATTTAAAAGTAAATGAAAGATGACAGCTAAATCTTTAAAATCATAGAAACACTAATCCCTGTTAACTACAGCATCTCCAAATCACATGAGTTCACTGATCAGAACATACGATTTGTCCTTCTAGGTAGAGAGATGTATTTTGAAAAGCTCCAGTGTGAGCCAGTAGTATTATACTTAGAGGAAATAATTAAAATAACTGTAATCGCTACCCAGAAATACTTACAATTCAATTAAAGGCAAGGATTCTTTGTCAGTGTCCAACTACAGCTCTCAATGGATGCGATTTTCAGAAGCACTGAAATTTCAGAGGGAATAAAGTAATTTTGGTCGTCTTCTTTGCCAAGCTTCCAATTCATGAGAAACGCTGACTATATACAAGTATATCTTGCTCTCAGATGGTTTTTAGGTCATTAAATCCAGTCCCTTGTTCCAGAAGTCAAACACATAGTTCAACATTTTTTACAGATATGTACTGAAACCAGTGCCAGCTACTGGCAGTGAGTGGTGTAAAGAGGTGTCCTTTAGCAGCAACAGAGAAGGCATCTGCAGCCAGGTGGTGATGCCAGGTCACACTTGGTCAGCTCTGTAAGCACCTAGTGCTGCAGAAGTGAGAAGGTGAAGCTTGAGGCTCAAAATGCTCCTGAAAGGTTTAAAACAAATGCCTTTCCCTGCTTTCAAATGTCATGCTCGGCAATGCAAACCAAAGCAAGCAACACTCCTGCACTCGCACATTATCACAGCTGTTCTTGTCAAAAGATGATCCTTATCATTGTATATGGGAAGCCAAATGAGCATTAAACAAATTCAAGCTTAGGGCTCTCTTTTTTGCAAGATATCATCAGACATTAGCCACCATTTCTTCCCTCATCACATGCTGATCTACTCAGTAATCAGGATTTTAATTACAGAAATCTGTCTCTGAGTATTTTCTTGCATAACTACTAAAAGGCATGAGCACACTGAGCTTGACTGGAGTAGAGATATGTTATAGACAAAATCCAAATCTGTATAAGGTTTTCAAACTCTCCAAAGTTCATGTGTGCTGAGATCCATAGGTTTATATTGAGGTGTTTAAAAATACAGGTTTGTGGCTTTCTTTTGACTCTGGAAGGATTTTTTTGGTAATTGGAGACACATGCATATATCTGCATACATAGACACTTGCCAGCATTATATGAAAGATGTTTATGTTGGCAGTTTGCAAAGTGCTGGCTCTCACCTTTGAAAGCTTGTTGCAGGGAAAGCTGATGAAGGATCTGACCTGTGACCTTCAACTCCTCAGAGAACAACTTCAAGCAGTTCAGAAGTCTGCTTACTTCTGATAATACTCTCCAGCTTGATGGCTTAATAACCTCTGTCTGGTGAGCCTTCAGCCTGAACCAGGCAACCCCTTGCATTAAGGCCTTCTCATAGGTTTCAGCATTTTCCCATTCACACTTCCAGTCCCAAACAGAACCAAAACGAGCCTGACACTCTAAAGATTAGAAACACAGATAAACTCAGTTCTGTTGCAGCCAGGAGCAGAGGCAGTGGTTTAATCCTTGTTCATGCATAAGGATCTTGCAAATCTCTCTACAGTGTCCATGTTCCCATCTCTCCAGGGTATTGGGTTTTTTTACAGTGATACAAGGGCAGCAACTGCTTAGCTTTCAGCAAGGTACCCAAAATCAGAATTTGACTTTGGGTTTTGAGAGATGAAATTTTTTACCCAATATTTTGACATCCTGTGTGAGGACGGCTATGAGGAAACACTACTGCTTCCATGTTTCAGCACCAGTTAAAGTTATGTTGCCAAAATGCTTGCTTCTTTTTTTTTTTCTGTTCCATAAGTAAATGCCATACTAAGTCGTTTCCTTTCACATTAAGTAACCTGTTAATTTACATTAATTTTTGCACAGGTATAAGTTACAATGGAAAAAAAATTAAATAGTATTTGCTAAGACTGGAGCCAAAATAGCTTCAGTCCTTGAGATGCATGTGGATCACCAACATACCACATGAGAAGCTGACAGCACTCTAATCTAGGAAAAGTTTGGAACAGAGCTAGATTCTGAACAATCCAGTCCAGAAAAACATGAGACACAAACATCAAGCCCTTCCCACTGAAGAAAAATTAGTTCAGTTTAACTTCTTCATTAGCCAGCTTTTACTACCAAATACAATATATAGATTAAATTAAGATCTTTAACAAGATGATTAAAAGATAGATTCAAAGGAAAAAGCAGACAGTGATGATTAATAGACATAAATACCCATGGAGGCAGCAGAGGAACAGTTTCTGTGATATAGCATAGTGAGTTTGGAAGGCAGAATGTTGTGACAGGGAAAAACAGGAGATCCCAAGCCAACTATTCTTTGCAATTTGCAAACTTTTACACTTTACTAGCTTCCATTATTCCTCTCCTCGGTGCCAGCTCCCATCTCTTTCAGTAATTTCACAAACAGCAGTTTTTCAGGTCTTCATATATTTAGGAGGGTTGTTCCAGATGCTGCAATTCCAAAACTCAAAAACAAATTTGTGAGAGATAGGCTTCTAGTGTAGCCTCTCCGAGTCTCTCCTTTGAGGAGTCTCTCTGCATTCACTACAAGGGAGATTAAGCTCCTAGTCAATGCCTGAAGTGCCTGAAGCCAGATGATGCAATGCCTCCCTGCTCCAGCACCACTCCCGCTCCTATAGCGCATCCCGCGCGCAGTACTCTGCACGCCAGCTTGGAAGGTCACAAGGCAGACTTTCAGTTCACATCCAAATACACGACTTAGAGCAACGCTGAACGCTTGCCAGCTTAAATCTCTGAAGGCAAGGCAGAGGGACTGTCGGAGATAACTCACAGACAAAATTATGAACAAAGTCTTTCACAGCAATGCCTGGTGCAACTGCATCTTTCGAAACTGACTGAATGATGTCCCCACTTCCATACTGAGAGAGCCAAGCAGCAAGCAGGGCAGAAAGCACAACTCCCATCAAAGCCAGCTCCTCTGCAGTAGGGCAAAACTCAGAGGAAAAAGTTGTCAGCCTTGGCTTGGTTTTAAATTTTATAATATACAGCTTGCCCTAGTTTATACATGCTGCAGCATTAGACAATTAGACATGCTGAAGTATCATTATTCGCCTGACTCACAACTGAATATCCTCTGTCTTTGCTCCCCTTCCCTCCCCTGAGTGTGGACCCTTATCCTCATTTCTGCAACTCTCATAGAATAGCTGCCCTACAACAATAATTATTTCACTGTTTGTTTAATGGCTGTATTTTCTAAATCAATAATGGCATTATTTCTCAACAATCTTACTTGCAAATTTTTGCCTAGCACATTTCTTTCAATCAGTCTTCTTCTATTTTCCCTCTTTGTAGGGAAAGGAGTTACTTGAAGTTAAGACTGCCAAATTTAACCTCACAAGCTAAATATATCATAGAATTATGACGTTTCTTGAAAATTACTAACCTTTTGAAGAAAGTGTCAAAAAACAGGAGAAAAGGAGGTTGGAGAAAAATCAACAGCTGCAAATACTTTATAAAGCAATCCTACTATAACATTTACAGCTTTTTCCCAAGGCAGAGAAACAATGCTTCCCCTGTGACCTTGAGTAAAATTAATATAACAAAGATCACAAACCACCAGATACTTGTAAAATGTCTAACTCTTGATGAACTTTGCCAGAAAGACTGGACTTGTGAAACTGCACAAGTCCTAGCAAAACACCGAAATGCAGTACATACAGAATACTTGAGAACAGACATTGGAAAACCTTTTTCTTTAAAGTATTTTAAATTATGTGCTAGTTTGAGGCAGCATGAGTATCCCATACTCCTGCCAATGAATCAGGTCATATGATCCTATGATCCTATCAGGTCATGCATGTTCCTATTTATTTACAATATCGGATAATGTTGGAGAGACTTTTAAAATTGCTTTTCTGTGACTACATTTTGTCTAAACACGCACTGCATTAGTTACCATTAATACTGCTCTGTAGCACCAAATGGCAAGAAAAATAGCCACTTATTTTGAAAAATGCCTAAAAATGACAGTACTTTAACATCCATCATCTTGTTCCTTGAAGCCCTAAGGAGTTCTTAGCCTGCTTTGGGAGGCGAGGCTTAGAACAGCTATCACTAATAGCAGATATACCCTATTTTTAGATCTATCTACTTGTGACATATAGCTTCCTAAAACTAGTTTCAGTTTATCCTTAATTTTTTTTGTTGTTGTTGTTTTTTGAACATCAGGCATTTGTAGTAGAGGGGCAGGTAGGAGAAAGAAGAAATCACTAAGGCTACAATTTCTTAGCTAGATATTTAGGTTTTTTTTCTTAAGATTCACTCTTAAGTCTTGGAGACTTTATTAAAGCAATTGCAAAAGCAAAGCAAGTGAAAAGAAACTTAAGTGTAATTTACCACATGAAGTTTATTATGCCAAACAAAATCCATGGAGCATTAAACCAGAGAAATTGCTTAGCCTGCAGATTTTCCTATACATTAAATAATGTTAACTGGCAGCTAGCTAATGAGCAACCCTTGGTCTAGAATGAGCATAATCATTGTAAACCTTTTCTGACATGACCTATGCATTAAGAATCTATCACTACTGAGGATCAGTACTCCTGAAACTGGACACACAGGTTTCCAAGGTGCCGAGACAGAAAGAGTGAAGAGTAATCCAGCATATCCAAGACCAGACAACTTCAAATTCAGCTCAGGGCCCTTGCAATTACTCAAGAACTGGATTAAACTATGGATTTATTTGGAAAGTTCAGATCTTTCCTGTCTCAAGGGAGACTAAATAGTTCATGCTCACTGTATAGCTCAAGAAGCAGTATCTTCTCAGGCAAAAGCTGGTGAGTTTGCTGCAGTTGAGCTTAGCATTTCAGAGCCTCCTCATTTCTTTATTCCATCCACCCAGACAAGGCACAGTAGTACTTGGAGTTGAAATCTGCAGGGATTTCTTCTCCAGGTTGAAGAACTGTGCTGCTTTGAAGGTCTACTATATTTTTACTCACATTTGTTCAGTTGAATAATCACATTTGAGCAGAGATACAGTCACAAGGGACCTATTTTTCTCAAAAAACCCATAAAATTTTTAGACCATGGGTTAAAATGGCCAATCTCAGAAAACGGCAGCAATTAGTTAAAAAACAGTTAGTCAGGTGCATCACCATTCCAATTCCCCACAAAGCATCAGGAGTTACATGACAATCTCTTGTGTCATTCCCACTTTCTGGAAACTCAGCACAGTGCTGCCACTTTCAGATTCTGGAGGGTGGGGAGCCCAGCAGGCTGCCCTTGCATCTGTGCTCTTACCTCTCCTGTGAGGACTTCCTGCAGCATAAGGGAACAGGACGTTCATCATTAGTCAGCCACCATCTGTAGCCAAAACGTCAGATGGCAATGAAAAAGGAGAGGGGAGTTACTCTTCTCTTCCAACCCTATTTCTTCAACAAGATGGAGGCAATGTTCAAGGCATGATACAAAAGAAAAGATGACCATGGCAGAATGAAATTTCTATCTACGGATTCAGGTGGCCAGATGTTGCCAAAGTTCATAGATGGACAGACTCAGGGATTCTCTATTCTCGAACACTCCTTGAAAGTCAAATATCAGAAAAGCAACATTTAACTGCAACAGAGGTCATTGTTTGAGGCAAAATATATTGTAATATAAGACACATCTCAGAATAAAAATATGCAGTCAAGAAAGGGATATTATGCAGGAGAAAAATAGCCCGCTAAACTGCAACACTATTTCAAAGTCCCATATCACTGAGGATCATGATGGAAAAAAC
>WAAG01073251.1:45008-68613 GCA_013390105.1 Tichodroma muraria
GCTGGTCACATGTGGCTCCCAGATCTTTTCAGCTCATCAGCCTCTGAACATATGTGATGGCGTCTCTGTGTGGTGGAAAAGAAATAAAGGAAAGAAGAAAAAAGGTGACTCTGCTTCCAACTCCACAAAGGATATGAGCAAGCTGTGTATGCTTCTGCAGCCCATGTCAGTCAGTGAAATTAGATCCTTACATCCCTCTCCCTTGAAGACAAGTAACTAGCTACACATCAGGCTGTACAGGTCTTTGTCAGAGGCATGAGTGCAGCAGGGAAGAAGAATGCTGGCTTGGTTCTGCCATTGCCAAGGTCTTTCCGACAGCTGGTCATCTTGGAGAGCAGCAGTGAACAGTCTGCAAGGGCTGTTTGGAGATATAATGGGCACTTCTCAAATTATTATGGTATAAATACATATAGATATATATAGAGAGAGCTTTCTTCTAATTATGACTCTCTGATGAGCTTTCTTTTCAGTAAAACATAGGNATGCAGTAGAATCAAATGATTGATTGCTCGAGAAGGGTCAGATGGGCTAATTTTCCATAGATATGCCAGTACTGTCTCTGGTGCCCATGCTGAAGGTCATGCTCACAAGATTTTACAGAACTGTTACCATTCCATGCAAATTCATTTGCAAACTGTATTAGAAACATTCACTATGATCTTTTTACCCTCTGTCCCTGTGTCCCCAGTAAAAGGGAAGTTGATTGAAAATGCAGAGACTGATTAGTGTTTCCATGGAATATAAACTGAGGATGCCCCAAAGACTATGTCAATCCAGACATTTGCTGATCTTTTTTTTTCCCCTTTAAATTAAGTCAAGAGCATTCAAGGGAAAAAACAGTAAAAAAAAAACCCTGAAAGGGTTAAATTTTTCCCTTACAGCTTCTCTAAGCAGAACTTATATTCTTAGTCTGACTTAAGGATATGGAATAGAAAGGCTGCCGACATCTGTTGTGGTCAGAGACAGATAAAAGAGACTAATTCAGAGCTGGAAGAACCCATGTACAGTATTCTGTGTTGCGTTACCCTTTCCATAAAAGCACGCAAAACAGTGTTGGATAGCATGGGAGATGGATGCTCACCTAACATTCTTCATGGCAGAGACCCAGGAGTTTCACACATTTATAGGTACCTCCACCACCTCACAGAGAGCCCAACATGAAACCTTTAACTTCTAGCTGGGGAACACCAAGCTGAGAATACTTCAGAAACACTGAGTATATAATCACACTGCTATATAATGGGGCTAAATGAAAGAAAGAAGAGAGACAGGTGATTTATGAGCCTGCCAAGCACTGGAAAAGTTAGCATAGAACAGATTCATGTGCTGAGTAACTTTGGATGTGGATTAGCCCAATCTTTATTAAGGTCACCTGATCAAGAGTACCCACATAGAGACATGAGGAAAAGCTAACGCAGCTTCATTCACACTCTGACTCAGTTATTAAACACACTTCACGTAGACAAGCCCACAACTTACTGAGATCAGCAGCTCTTTACAAAGAGGCCAACTGCATTATGACAACATATGCTGGGCACTCAGTCAAAGCCAGCTCAAAATCTACAGACTGCAAAACTACTGCAACTCTCTTTACTTTTGCCAGAACTGATTTTACTATAGTAAGGGAACATCAGTATCTGAAGTGGATTTCAAATAACAATAATTTCACAAAAGGAAGGGAAATTACAGGCAGGCAACTTGATTACATTACAAGTGTAGCCTTGAAGAGCTTGAAGGCCACTGTTTAGTACTTAAACGTTGTTTTGATGCACACTCTGCTGTCCTTATTCCAAGGAAGCAACCAGTAAAGCCAGTAGAAACTCTGCCCAAGGAAGGACAGCCAGCCTGCCTCTTGTATCATAAACAAGACCTATATCTCACCTTTTGTTTGCATCAGCAGGGAAGATTCAGGTATAGAACTAAAATTCCCAGGAGCAAAGGGACAAAGGGATGCAACCAGTCAAAACCACAACAGCTGAGATAAAGTCTCTTCTAGAAACCACCAACCATTTTAAATTTCACTTTGCATTTCTTGATCCTAACAGCCTGCAGAATTTCATTGAATATTTATCCTTTGATACAGAAAATTCAGTTGGAATGGACGTACCATGATGCTCCAGCCCAAGTGCCCGACCAAAAGTTAACACACGTTAAGAGCATTGTGCAAATACCCCTTATCACTGACAGGCTTGGGACACAAATCACCTCTCTAGAAAGCCAATTATAGTGTCTGGCCACCCTCTCAGCTTCCTAACGTTGAGCCTGAAGCCTCCCAACACAGCTTTATCAGATTATAAAGCACTGGTTTGCAATATTTAATATTAAATTAATTATAATTTGCAATTATAAGGCACTGGATCAATAATCGGGAATTCTTAATAAACATCAGTTTCTCCTCATTTACTTTTAATTGCACATGCTTTTCACTAAACAGGTGTCAACTTAAAGGCTGGCTTTTCTAGCTCATCCACCGCATTGTCAAACTTTTTATTAAACCTAATGTTTTTTTCTACTCAATAGCACAACCATGTATTAAACACAAAGAATTGTTAAGTCATATTTATTGAGCTTTTACCACTGTTGGAGACACATACTTTGCAACATTAAAAGCCTCAAAATATGTTTTAAATTATTTACAAGTATTTGTTTTGTCATATTGTTTGGTTTGGGGTTTTTTTGCAAATATAAATATGTTTTGAATAACTGATCTTTACTTTAGATGCATAGAAATCAATTATTTAAAACATATTGTGAGCATTAAGCAACTACACCATGTCTACCTCTTCCATAATCTCAGCCTGCATGTATTAAAATCAAGATGCATCCGCCACTTAAAGACAACTTGCTACAGCTAAATGAAGTATCTGATACAGCTCTTAGATCCCACTGCCTGTACCCCAGATAAGTAATAAGCCCAGGAGGCTGATAGCAGCCTTGGTGCAAAACGTGATCCAGTAGGATTTTGCTATCCCAAACTTGCCAGACTCTAGATCTGTATTTCTGTGACTGCCATGGCAGCTCCCTGTAAAAAGGCAGGGTCTGAACAAGAAATAGGAAAGACTTCAGCACACCACGCAAGTTCTTCACGATCCACAGTCCAAACCAGATTTATCTGGAGCCAATTTGCCACACGTAATTTATAGCAGACCCTCGCTGGAATGACTTGCACTCTTGCGGCGCGTCAGATGTACATGCAACAGCGAGCTGCCACCCTGGATGGGTGTTAATGCACAGGTCCAAGCACAAGATCCAGCACCCAGAGACACCATGCGGCTCTTCAGCTCTCCTTGAGAGAAGCCGAGCTACACGTATCCATGGATGTGCCAGGATGTATCCTCCTACTTCTGACAGGTATAATACAGGTCATTTTCTTCTTTTTAAGATTTGACAGTGTTCTTCAATGAATAATAAGGCCAAATAGTTATAATGAGGTTTTCAGCCTAAGAAATTTGGGGTTTTAACTTTTAACCTGGTCCTTAGAGATGCTGAGCACTAGATCCACGTAATGGAAGAAATGCATGAGGTATATACAACTTTCTTATGAATTTGTGAGACCTCCAGCAGCCTTTCAACAGTGTTTATGAGCATGGAAATCAGAAGACGCCATCGAATAGTCTTTTATGTGTCTCATTCCCAATCTATAAGTTGCATACCCAAACCGGAACCACAGCCCGTGAAGCAATAGCAGCCACCCAGGATTATCTGCCATATGTGAGGGAGAAGTGCTTTGGAAATGACACACTGAAGGCATGTCCCCAGTGCACCCTGCAATGCAGGGCAGATTCCTACCCTTCAGCAAATCACTGCCCAGAGAAGCAGCCCAGACTAGGCAGCATCAAGCTCAGCAGATATCTTTCTATCAACACTAGAAGAGACTCAAAATAAGTATAACTTAGATAATTTTATTGCAATTACAGCATCAGAAGTCCTCAACTAAAAAAAAAAAAAAACCTAAAGTAACACTCTTGTCACTTTTTCTTCAGAATGGTAGTAGCAGCTTTTGTTCAACCCAGTGCCAAGCTTTCTAGATATTAATATACAGAAGGTAGATTATATTCCTCTGCAAGCATACCTTAGACCCATAACACCACTGTACAATCAAAAAACAATCTTTAACAATCTCACACCACCCCTGTATCCTCACTACTTTCAACAGGGAAGCAAACAGTATACTAACACTATATAGGCAGGGAGCAGGGTGGTGAACATAAAGTTGCCATGTCCTAGATCACCACCCTAAATTCTATAACATCCTTTTGGCTTGACCAGGAGGAAAGATTTCCCTCATGCTGCATGGGTAGTAGTTCCTGAACTGCCGAGTAAGACACCACACTTGCAGGACAACACAAGCCTCACCAAAACTCAAACAAGAAGATTTCCATTAGCCAAATATGCAACTGCATTACGTCAACAACACATCAGGTTCTTAGTTATTCATTTTAATGAGCCCACTCCCTCTGGGAAAGGACTAGAGACCTCTCCTGGATATTTTTTTGCTAAAGTAACAAAAATTGTTACAGCATCAGGTATAGCATCAGTATTTAATGTTCTCATATTGCAAACCCTCAGCCATACACAGCAGTCTCACCAGCTTTGATATTTATCGGTGATAAGAAAGTCCTTTTAAATCCTCACAGCAGTCAAAACACCCTCCCAGAGAAAGCCTGGAGGATACCAAGGAGAAAGGACAAGACTGGAGTCATTATTATTTTAACAGCAGCCCACTCTTTCAAATCAGTTGATACTTCTGAAGGCTGTTTGAGTGGTGGAACTGTTTCTAGGCTATTAATTTGGTGTAAGTATTTACTCTGAATAATATTTTTGTGATTCAGCTGCCAGATCTCTTTTATCTGCAGCAATTTCCAGTTAGTAGGTGTCATTTTCACATTGCTTTACATATATTTAAGGTTTCATGGATTAGCTGTGTGTTTCCCAGCTTTGTAACAGATTTCCAAGCCTCTTGCAAGAGCTGATTCAGCAATAGGACACCATTTGCTACAATATCATCAAACATATCTTGGGCAACAGATACATATTTGGACTTTATCCCTCACAGCGCATCAGAGGTATAAAGTATTGGGAATACCAGCTTTAGGGAAACAGCAGATGGTTTTGCTCCCATAAGACCACATATTAAAATGTGAGTTAGTAATGGATAACATGCCTACAGCTTTCCATGGACTGTCACCATTTTAAGCAGCCAAAATAAAGGAATATCTTTTCATTCTTTAGCTTTTGCACCATGGATTTTATGGTACTTTTTACAGTCCGCCTCTAACACCACCTCTGCTTGGAACCAAGCAGTCACACAAAACAAGAACCAAGCCTCAAAAGTTTTACAGTTAAAAACAAAAGAAAAAATTAGCTCAGGGAAAAAAATTCTTGTAAGATCAATAAATACTATGCTCCTGTTTCATAGACAGATAGACTTCTCTGTGCTGTATTTAATACACAGAGGCTGAAAAGCAATACAGCACAAGCTTTATCCAGGCTGGGGATCAACACAAGTAAGAAAACACAGAACTGACTCAATTCTTCAAGCAAGCATTTTTAAAAGCTCCAAACCTCCAGTTGTAACAGACTTATGCCAGTTTAGATATTGCTTACCCTCACCTCCTCTTTCAAAGCCTCAGCTTTCTCCATTGTGCGTCAAGGAGGGCAGCAATCACTCACAGCAGTCCCTGCCCACAGCACAGCAGGAAAGAAGGGAACCCACTTCCCCAGCCCCTCAGCCCTTTATAGTTTGTTTTGCCACCTGGTGTGAGACCCAGCTGGGATGAATCCTCTAGAACTGCTCCACCCGGAACACCAGGCTGTGTAATTCATGCAGCCTCATGGCTGTCAGAGCAGAAAAGGAGCCAATCCATCTCCCACTGCAGTAGCAATTCTGTCTGCTAACCAGGGCAGCAATAACTTCTGCAGCAGGCCCAGAAGAAAAGTGTTGAGAGCTCCTTACAAAGTTCCTGCAGAAATCTCTCCAATATTCTTCAGTTAAAAAAAATAAGCTACTCCCTCTCCTCCATGAATAACACCTTCCCAAAGAAGTCCTGCTTGCAGCCAAAATGACACTGGTACTTTGTTGGCACAGACCCTTCACGAAGACACAAAAAGAGTTGAAAGTTGTCAAATGATAGGGAAGCACCAACATTTCCCCATGGAAAAGAAAAAGCTATCAGCAGCAGCCTAAAAACAAAAGGGCTGACTTTTGTTTACAATACTTGACTGTGAGAGCAAACTGGGCCACCCATTTAGAGCTGGATCCTGCTCCCTGACTGCACAGCTATTTTTAACTTCTGTGTTTTTATAACAAGTCTGAACTTTGCTACAGCTCCTCATACAAAGAGAATTCATAGACTTTCAGCAAGACTGCCATGTTTTAGATTAGATGGCAATTTTATCTGAAAAAATGGCAAGGAAAAAAGCGTCTCTTATTTGGCAGATACGTGCCTCTGTTCATTAGGTTATAATGTTTTCGTGCTGGTGACAAAATACAGTCCCCTTTGTTCTCAGTCATTCAGCCTGCAGAGCTCAGAGAGAGAGCATCCATATCTCATGGCTTTCCAGAGCACATCTGCATGATACTTGAAGGGTTTGTTGTCTGGTTAGGGTTTTTTTTTCCTGGGGGAGTTGTTTTCGGGGAGTTTTGGTGGTGGCGGCGGTGCTGTTTGCTTGTGTTATTTTGTTTTTATGTTTCTGTATGTCATAAGCACAGGTGGATCTGCCCTACAGCTGCCCAGCCATGCTCTGTGTGTCCAGAAGCTTGTCCCATCCAGGGACCCACAAGATCTATTCAGCTGTCAGTAGGCAAAACATCATGGGACTCACACTGAAGTTAAATTTATGACATTCTCACATAAATCTTCTGCCTCCAACAGCTAGGGCTTTGAAGAAAATTTGTGAGATTTATGATAAAAATCACCAGGCATATGAAAATGCCACTGAGGTCAAGCAAAAACTTCTTGAGAGGCAGGTCTGCAAAGCAAGTGTGTCTTTTGGCCATAGCAGGACCTCTGTCCTCAGGGCCTGTTGCTACAACAGCCAGCTTTGCCTCCCCCTGGCAGTGAAGCCCAGTGCAAGCAAAGATGTCACAAAAGCCATGGTGTTGACCGCCACGTGTATTGCACAGTGCGCTGCTTCTAAGAAAACCTGGAAGAGCTGGTACGTCCAGGTCCCTGCAAAAAAGCAGGAGAGGACGGGGGGGAGCAGCCCTCCCTGTTCAGGCAGGTGTGGGACAACCTGGTCTTGAAGACAAGTGACGCTCCTACAACCTTTGTTCCATGTGTTTGTTTGGTGGCATGTACAAGGGGAATTCCTCAAAGCTGGCCGCAACACAGACGACATGGATACAGATGAAAACTCTGTTCCTTCCCAGTGGCTCCCTCCAGAGTCTAGCTTTTAGCTTCCTGAACTTTAGGGGAAAGCTTCATTGGGGGGACGGTGAAGGTGTTGACGGCTTGGAGTTTTTTTTAATATCTACATGGTTTCACTAGGTTCCCTAAGATAGAAAACTTTAGAAATAAAGCAGCCAAATACATAAATAAAAGTAGAGAAAAAAAGAAAAAAAATTATGTCACCCTCAAGCAGTTCCATCAAGGGATGACATTTTAAATCACATCATGTCTCACACCCATTTCTTAGTGCAAAATAAATCATGAACAGAGTGCAAGCCAATTTTTACTTTAAAAAATGTTGTGTCCTAAGGCTCTCTTCTTGAACTTCAAAAGCGTACTTCATAATTACTCCACCTATCAAAGGAAACTCAGTATTTCACCTCCAACCTCGCTCTGCTTGTGTTATAATTTTAATTGTTAATAAATTATATTAATTTTAAACTGGTTATTCTCTCTTGAAATTACATCTTTCAAATGTGTATGCAAACTTATTTTAAATTAACATATTTACCTTAAAATTATATATCAGTAATTTGTTTATGACTTTTCTTGCCTCTTAATTCTTATATTAGGATTTCAGTCTTTGGTTACCTCATTTAATTTTATTTGAAAACTGTTGTCTCAATTTAAGAGTCCAAACCTGTTTCATAGAGCTTCAGATCTCTAGCAAGCAAAAGCTTTTATTTATCTGGCATATTTATATGTTTTTGTTTGGGCTCAACATTATGCACTGCAAGGTCTTTTGTCACTGCACTTTTAAGACAGCTGGAAAATGTGGAGGTCTTTTTTGCAGTCTAAAATCTGCTCTTACAGGTGCATGCGGTCGCTCTTAAAGAATTCAACACAGTGGTGTTTTTAGTGGGGCTACATTATTTTCTTTAGGTCACAGGTGTTTTACTTAATGCACAGTCCTTGCAAATACATTCAAGAAAGTCAGGCATGGCAGGTAGGGTGTTTTCCGTGGAGGAGAGGGTGCCTCTGGACAGGGAAGAAAGGTTCAGTGCATATTCAAGTGTGATAATGAGGCATCATTCTTCATGGATTCCCACAGTCAGCATTTAAGAGTCCTCACTGATTTATCAAGGGTGGTCAGTTGCTTAAATAGATGAATAACAATTGCAAAATGGTAGAAAAATTTCAGCACAACGTTGCCCAAAGGACATAAAATTAACACTCTTAAAAAATACCTTCATGGCAGGACCAACCAAAATAGCTTGCAGAATCTTGTGCCTGACAGCAACCTGTGCTGGGAAACAGGCAGGGAAGTTCACACCCAAGCAATGCTCAGCTGGACTGCAAGGCTCTCAGCATGGATCAAGGAATCCTGGAGCACACTGCAAAGGGAAAAACACATCCAGTTGGTGAACAAAACATTTCCCCGTTGAAAGAAAAATCTTCCCAGAGATGCTTTTGGGATTTCTGGGCAGAACACAGGAAAGAAAAGCAAAGCAGAGATTGTCCCTGGAGAATATGTTGCCAGTGTTAGGTTAAGATCAGTGCCTACAGGATGCTATTCAGTGCCAGGTGGGTACTCTTTAGTCTGCAGGGTGATTTTTTAATAAAAAAAAAAGATGAGGACTGTCTCACCGTTCCAGTAAATTACATATCTACATTCAATTTTATTCTTTTCCCAAGTATCAGTAGATTTTTTCTTTTTTTTGACAGTTCTAGATGAACTCTGGCTACAAAATCTATGAGACAAATAGCGTGTATCTCAGACTGCTATTCCCCAAACCTGGCACATTTTATCATGTTGCCCTCATTGTTCTTTATGCACAACAGTCTTCCTGTAGGGAAGAAACCTGGGTCTTGCTCTTCCTTCAGCCAAGCTCTCTGCTCACAATCAAACCCACAGAGTCAATCACTTTTTGTGAGTCCTGGCAACACCCATCACTCGTAGATGGACAAAATCACAGGAAGATGGAAGAAGTACAAGCACACCAAAGAAGGACAGTTTCAAACCAGATTCATGGGCTTGAATAAATCTCAATGCAACCTCCCAAGTACCACCTCATCAACACGAAAATGTAGCTCCTAATTCTCCCCATACATTTCAAACAAAATTTTATGAATAAAAGATGGATCCTCTTCCCTGTAGCTCTCTTCTAGCGCAACCCACCCAATTCCAGATTAACCCACCTCCTCCTAGTTCCATCTCCTCTGTGTGGCCAAAAATAAAGCAGGGAGCTGCACCAACAGAGACACTGGATTTCTCCTTGCCAAAGGAGCAGGCTCATGAGATAGAAGGCAACATTTGCTGGACACTCAGATTTTGAAACATGTGTTTTTCTCCAGAAAAATGAAAGAATCATGCAGAATGAGGCAGCACAGTTCCTCTCTTTTATGTTGCGAGAACTTCCAAAAGAGAAGTTTCTTTCAAACAAAAGTGAGGCATGGGTAGTTTTCCAAATGTTCTCGTTTATTTATGATAGTTGTCTTCATTTAATGAGCAACGTGTTTTCTCTCAAGTCTGGCATAGCCACTGGCTGAAGCAACAGATGTACCACTCTGATGATCCTAAAGAACAAAAACACATCTGTCTGCAGTAGCACTTTTGGACTCTGAGGACCAAGTGTACAAGCCTGTGGAAACATCACAGAGACTTGAAGTCCTAATTTATTCATTGTTGATTTATTTATATACCTTTATGCAAGAGCATTAGTGCTACACAATAATGTATATAGAAAATCATAGGAAACAAATTACATTTTTTCCGTATTTTAATATATCAAGCAAAAAAATTAAAAAATAGAAGAAGCTTTAGTCACCTATGAAATGGCATGCTGTTAGATCTTTGTGTAGTGAGGCAGGATTGGACATTTTATAGTGTACACAATTGGCACACCTGGGAAAAAATATACACTGCTAGCTAAAATGCCTAATCTCTTCTTTAGCACATTTGCGGTTTAATTACAAAACTTACTGAACAATTAAAATTCAGGTCAGCACACTGCAGCAATATCAGGCTTTGATGTGGGGTCAGCATTGGCCACAGTCCTGTACTCATTACATAGGTTAATCAATTTGGTGGAGTAAATATGACAGGACTGGCCAAAAATCTATGTAATTACCATTGCTCTGAGAGCAGAGGCAAGCACGGCTGGTTTATGTGTTTGTAAGTAGTACTTTTTCTAAACAAGCAGAGATCCAGAGCTGTTAGTGTAAAGCAGATTTACTCCTTCTGCGAGCAGTCCCTCTCACTGCCGCTGTCCATCTGCACGTGTGACACGCAGCAGGGTGTGCACCCCCGTGCCAGCACCCCCACACACACGAGCAGTCAAATTGTACAAACGGACTGGTACAGCCAGATGGGCTGGGAATGTGTGCTTGTGACTGCCCCAGCCACCTTCACACCCTAGCCCAGCTCATGAGACCTACTGGTTTTGGACACCTTCCAAACAGTAACTGCTTAACAGGAATGGATCACTACAGCCAGATCAAGGATTGATTTCACTTGCCCAGACACGGATTCTTCTCAATCCCCAAGTGACAGAAACCCATCACAACCTTCAGACAGGTCATTATTTGTCCAGCATGAGGGATGTAAAAGGCAAAAGTGCCAAACCCCTCTGAACTGGAGAAGAGAGATTGCTGCTGGTTTTGGGTAGGATGCACAGTTTGCTTCCTGCCCTGAAAGCCAGGAGTTATCAGGTTGTTCAGCCTGGGATTTTCGCAACAGCCACTGAATTTCCCCTGAAAGGAGAGTGACAGCGAGGAGGTTTGAGCTGGGATTTTTGCAACAGTCACCAACCTCCCAGTGAAATTCAGTGAGAGCTAAAGAGTTTTGATCCCTCTCATGGAAGTTGATAGCAAATTAATATGCATTTCCATGGGGGCAGGAATAGGTCTGAGTGCCACAATCCTGTAAGCTCTTTTGAAAATCACAGCCTTAAATGGTAATATTCTGATATTCCAAATATATGGGGTTAGGTAATTTTTTCTAATTCTTAAAAATATGTTAGTCATAATTTTCTTCTGCCTTTCAGTTCCTATGAGATAAAAGGAGTCTGGCTTTACAAGCAGCAAGATTTACCAAAATAGTTGCAGAGAAGTTTTAAACCATTTTCTACAGTATTTCTGAATTTTTTCCCGATTTTTCTTTCTGTAAAATGTGTGCCATACGGGGTGTAGGACCGAGGGCACTGTCCCAGCTGAGCATTTGCCGGGGCTGACTCCTGGGAAAATGCTGAACCTGAACCCTGCTGCTCACCCTGGTGGCATCGTCCCCGGGAACAGCTAGCCAGCCCCGGGTGGCAAGCGAGCAAGGGAGAGGGCTGCAGGAACAGCTGGAGGGCACACACAGCCAGACAGTGCACGACAGCAGGGCACAGCATGGCAGTGCAGTGGCCTGCCGGGTTTTCACTAGGGTGTATCAAAATATTCAAATAGGGCAGTAAAGAAGAAAATGCTTTTTTAATAAACCATGGGTCGCCCCTTTGTAAACCAGAAATGTAATGTAGAAATGTCTCTACTGCTGTAGAGACAAGGTCTGTGTCTCCTTGTGCTTGTTCACTGGTGTCTATTTCAACAGCCTCTTTATAGACTGTAGGAATAACAATAACAGCAGCCTTTAAGTGTTGCTACAGTGCTAGTGCTTAGTACTAGGAAAAGGCGTTGATGAACAGATCTTTACTGCTCATTTTATGTTTGAGTCCTACTCCCTACAACACTCTGCTCTCTCATGCTCCCCACCCACTGCACTTAAACGAACAAACCACGTTTTCTTCATGTCATCTCCAGCCATCCCAAGAGCTTTGATCACCAAAGGAAACACGTCAGAGCTGGCAGTGTTCTCATTCTGGGGAAAATGTTGATATTTTGGGCTTATTTTTCTTGTGCATCAGAATGACAGCAAGTATTTTCAACTGGTTTAGTTCTCCAAGAAAGAAAAGAACTCTGGTCAGGATAGCTTATTTCACTTAGCTTTAACGTATCATTTGTAGGCTGACTTTATTTATTTTTTAAAACTGCTTTATAACTGCTTCCTACAAAAAATATAAACCAAACCTTCAAGGAAGAAATTGCTTGGGAAAAAACCACTGAAGCTGCTTATTGTGGCAGTAATCAAAAAGGAAATATTAATATCTTGCCCTTATATTTTCAAATAAAATTCACTAAAATGACCACAAAGCCACGATACATTCTTCTTTAAAAAAAAAAAAAAAAGGCATTTTGTGTGGAAAAGCATTCTGAGCTATCTTTCATGGACAAACTGAAGCTGCCAGGGACAAATACAATGTCGTTTTGCTCTCTCTCACCTCCTTATTATGGAGTTTTACTCCCAGCTGTTCTGAGGACCTCAGCTGGGTCACTGCAGATGTGGGAGCAGACAGTGTGTTACCCCTGAACCGAGTTAGCAGAGTACCAACACTCCATTAGGGACTGCAGAAACATGTATCTGTAGCACACTGGGAAGTGCCAGTCACGGGAGCCTTCCCTATCACCCTTCACAGCAGCAGAACTGGTCCCACGATGACCATTTTCCTCTATCTCGAGAAACCTCACGTCTTGCTTTTTTTATTCCCAAGTCTGGGAAGCACGGGTAGTCCAGGGGCACTGCAGTGCAGAGCCAGCAGGAGGTGCTCCTATAGCAAGGAAATCTGTCCAACAGAATAAATCCTACATCTGTGGCACAAAATTTCCCTTCTGCTATAATATAAAACACGTTTGGCATACTCAAAAAAAGGCTTTTGGCATAGCAGGGGAATCAGTTTGGGCTCTCCTACTGAAGAAACCTAGACAGATGCAATATTTCTCTTGTTTTTAAGTTACTGTAATCAAGCATATTGCAAAGGAGAAAAAATAAATGAAAATATGTTGTTAGGTCCTAGTAGACTTGCAATTTCTGAATTTCTTTTACAAATGCCCATAGAGTATTCCGTCTTTATCCTCCCAAGTCACTGAGAGTAACACATCAAAGAGCATGTTTGCATTTCTATAATAGATAACAGCATTGACATAAGCTTCAGGGTTCATACAAACTATAAACTGAATTACCAATCGCCTGTCTCACATATTTATAAACTGTAAGTCAAGCCTGGAGAAAAACATTCCAACTACAGGTGAAATAATTATTCCAAAGCTTTTAAAGAGTCACTTCTGAGCTGCAATCTGAATTCTGGTGGATGTGAATTATCAGTTTGGTTTGTACCAGCCTCTGCTTGCATAGCAGGAATCAAAGGTAACGTGGGCTCTGCTGATCACTGCCATGGCAAGGTTGACATCACTGTTTGAACAAGAGATTTTGTAAAAGCTGCAGGTCTCTGTCTTCTCCCCTGGCTAAGGAAGGAAGGGATTTTCTCCTGCCATGCTCTTGCGTTGCCTCCAAAGCTCTCAAGAGCTGGCGCCCCCACAATCCTCCAAGGCACCAGAGCCAGAACAGAGCAAGCCCTGATGGCCCAGAGCTTCTGCTTACAAACCTGAAAGCATTACAGACTGTGACGCTTCTCCTCATGCCTTAAGGCAGGAGAAGAAAATTCTCCTTATTCTGTGAAGCTCACACAGGAAGTGCCCATTTTGGGAGAAACCGTAGTTTTCAGGTGAGGATGCATGTCACTGGAACACAGTGTCTGGAGACAGCTTGAGTCATTCATGCAGCAGCTCTCTGTACAACCACATCAAGGGGTTTGTGCTGTATTGTCAGAAAGGAAGACAAAGTGAAGAGGAAAACATTACTGAAAAAGGTTATCGTGCTGCCTCACGCTAATGTGTTAGAAGAGAAATTGAAACCCACGGGTTGAATTGAAACCCACCACTTCTGGAACCCCAATACGGGTCTGAGCTATCAGCTCCTCACCAGAACTAACCAAAGCAACTCTTCTGCTGCAGCTGCTGTTCAGCATGTCCAAAAGGAGAAGTAACAACAGGAGTCAGAGGAAATAATGGCACAGGATTTGAGGTGGGATGTTCCTTTCCTGGGTAGTTTGACAAAGACCAACTGGAGATTAAGCTGGACATGTTTGTCTCTAGACCTCACACAAAAAAGAGTAGACCCAATATTTTATATGGACTTCTCAGTAATATTTGGTTCTGGAACATACAAAAGCATGTAGGTATTTAAGACATGCAAAATTAGGAGACTTTAATTATTACAGTTCTGTTTTGAAACTTCAGACCTCTCTTGTTCAGGACTAGAGAAACTATCTTATCTGAAATTACTCTAATTTTTCTTCTTAGAGGCTTTATATTGCATCAGCCCTGAGTCTTCTCCACAATACAGATAGGAACAATCCATTTCCTTGTGGATCCCCTATTGCATTGGACACTGTGAATCCATTAAATCCAATATTATTAACAACTCAGTAATTGAAATGATTACCTGGGGGCTTTTAGCCATATGACAAGAGCTTTTCTTGAGTGTGTTGAGCATTTACTTTTTTTAAAAAGCTTTTCTGACAGACAGGAATGATTCCAAACCAGACCAGATGTAACATATCCAAAGTTTTGCCACGTGTGACAAAACTAGCCTATAATATTACCTTTTGGAGAGTCTCTTAGTCTCAGAAGCATGATTGATTCTTGTTCACTTATGACTGCACCACAGTTGGCATTAGGATTTGGGGTCAGACCAGCAAAATGGATTCTGGTGACAATAGCAGCATTCACAAGCTCTGTCAATGCAGCATGGTTTATTTAATTCAGCAAACACTTAGCTTTGGCGGCAGAGAGAGGCACAGCAATGTAGACAGAAATATTGAGGTAGAAATGCAGAGGAAAAAAAATTCTCCTGGTTAGACCACGTCTAGGTTCAAAGGAAAATTGAGGGGGGAGTAAGGGAGTGGGTCATTTTGGGGGTGTTTTGGGTTTTTTTGTTTGGTTGGTTGGTTGGTTGTTTTTTTGTTCCTGGGTTGTTATTTTTCTGAAATAAAGTCCTGTTCTTGTGCTGCAAGAAACATGGGGTAAGGATCAGTCAGTGATGAAGGCTCTGCAGCTGACAGATTACAGGACAGATTCAGCTCAGTCTCTTTAGCTGTGCTTCTCTGCAAGCTCAAACACTCTCTCCTTTTGCTCTTTGGATACATTATCTAAGAGGATCGATGCATAGGAGTGAAAACAGCTCAGCTTTCTCAGAAACACACACTGCACTGAAAAGACACTCCAAAGGGCCCTAAAAAGTACTTGACTCTTGAATAGGTTAGTATTTAAAATATTGGACTGTGTAAGTGAAAAATTAAAAACTGTTCCAGTAGAATATACACCAACACTTTAAAATGGAAGTTTACAAACAAGAGACCCTTTGTTCAATGGCACCATTTCCTTTGGTGTTTGGAGGCTTTTTTGTTACTTTCTGGCTCCAAACTGCCTCAAAGAAACTGAAAACAAATCTTGCTCCAAAATCTTACTGAAAGAAATACCTCTATGTTAAAACACAGAAAAACCCACACAAACTTGATGGAATGGTGTACTTGACAGACTCTCCTGTCAAACAATTTCAGAATTTGGTAGCAATGGAGAAGTGGGGCAGATCCTCATGCACATAAATGAAAGAGCCAACACAACCCCAAAACGTGGCTGATATATAACATGCAGGTGCAATTATTATTGAGTGCCCCTGATATTTCCACATGACATCACACTCTCAAGTGTCTTACTTTGCTACTGCTCCAAATGGAGCAGCTTTTCTGCATGCACCACTCCATAACCATCACACTCTGACAGAGCTGCTTGTGCCAGATGCTGTGAAATTTGAAGGAGCAAGGGCTCCAGGGTAGTTGTTGTGAGGCTCCTTCAGCTTTATGGAGAGCTCTTCTCACCTTTCCCAGGACAGCATCAGCAAAGGCTCATCATGCACTGTAAATCACGTGTTTCTAGGCTGCATTCAGCAGAGGTGGGTTTCTGAGAGGAGCTGGGTTGACAGAGTTGAGTGAGCAGGTTTGTGTTCTTCTAATCATTTCACTTGGTTTAAGCTCTTAAGGCCTTACAAACAGCTCTCTAGCTGTCCTTATAGTTTTTATGTAAATTGAATAGATCTGTATTCCTGAAAAATGCCTACTGAAAACACCTTCTGGTTACACTGGTGTGTCTGAATGGCCAGATCTACTCACCTTTACAAAAGAGATGGTGGACTGTTTACAGAAGCCCTCCTGAGCTGAGCACTTTGGTTACTGGTGGTTACAGCCCAGCACAATAGCTTGCACAGAAGAAAGCCCTTCATCGCTGAGGGAAAGAGCAGCCAACGCAGCAGCCCAGCTACGTGTGCTCACATCGTCCCACAGCTACGTGATCTAAACTCAGTCAGGGCAAGCAGGCAACAAGAAATAAAATGTCCTGGTTTGGCAGCATCTTGCCTTTCCAGGGAGAGATTGTTGAAACCACTTCCAACAATCCTGTTGGGGCATGAACTCTTTTCTTCCTTGGCCCAATGGTAGCCCATGTCTCTCTCTGGGATCCTCCTGCCACACAGCAGTTTTGAAGGAAGCTCAGCCCTTGGGTCAATCTCAAGCCATGCATTTTTCACATCACCCAGGTGACGGCTGGCATTTAGGCTCCTGACAGAAAAAAAGGGGCAGAGAAGTAAAATGTTAACTATTACATACTTACTAAGTTACATTACACTAATGTCTATTATCAGGGAAATTGGCCACTGGAATGGACTACCCATAGAGGTGGTAGAGTCACTGTCCCTAGAGGTGTTTAAGGAAAGATTGAACGTGGCGCTTGGTGCCATGGTTTAGTTGACATGGTGGTGTTCAGTCATAGGTTGGAATCAATCATTTCAGAAGTCTTTTCCAACTTCATTGATTCTGTGGTTCTGTGGTTGGGATGGATCTCAGAATCAGTGTGAAGTGTTGCTGCTGCTGCCATTTCCTCCTCTACCATACCTTTACCCATAGTAAATGGGTATTTGTGCTTTCAATGGGAGTAAAGCACAAAGGATCCTTTCCTTTGTAGCAGATGACAGGCACCGCAGGCAGAGACCCTTAGCCTGGTGGGAGGATGCCCAGTGGGAGCTCTTGCATTTGAGTAGAGCCCCACTGAACTGACATGCAGGCACTGGCCCAAGCACGATGGTTACAGGCATCGCTCCACACCGAGTTATATTTAACACAGGAGCCTAAATTACACAGCAGATCAGGAGAACTGCCTTTGAAAAGGCTAACAAGGTGCCACCTGTTTCCCAGGTCAGAGCCAGGACTTTTGAAGGCACATATGTTTGACAAGACCCAGATCAACTGAACAAAGTAACATTAATAGGGCCCCCTCCCCTGCTTGGGCACTGGGCAAGAGGCAGCTGCCCTGGTGCCTGGCTGGAAATCACAAGCAGCCCCAGGGGATCTTGCAGGCTTCCCCAGCTGTGGGAAGAGTCCACAGGGAGGATGTGCACAAAGGGAGACAAAAGTGTGACTGAGGGGACAAGGAGCTTCTGAGAGATGAGAATGAGCTGAAGGATAATTCATTTCCCCAGATGAGGATAATTCAAGTAAGTTCAAAGATACGAACTTCCTCCAGAGCATAAGCTTCTCTGGGGCAGAAACCTGTTAATTTGGAGAGCATACCATGTGTAACAGAGGCTGTGTGGGCAGCTCCATAAACCATGGAGTGGAGTAGGAGGGGAGACTTTCCTGCCCAAATCAGACATTCATTCACACATCAAATCCACAGCACAGGTCAGGGAATGGATGAAGTAAATCCATCTTATTGCAGCCCTGTGCAAGAGCTTGCATAAAGCAATGTTCCTAGACATCTCCAAGTGTGCCCTGCACCCTCCCTCTGGATGCACCTCTGGAGTCTGCTTCAGCTGTTTTTTTTCAAAACATCCATAGTAGTTTCACCATTTTAATATCTACCCGTAAAACCTCCTGACACTTTGGGTTTTAGTGAACCACAAACTACCTTAAAAAATGCAACATAAAATTAAAGAATTCACTGTTCACAGCTCCAAGTAGGGAACCAAGTAATTAATATACAGCTTAATCTACAGCTTCTGCTATTCTTATGCAGCTCTAGTGCTTTGGCCTGCAGCCCCTGTGCCTTAATTGCTCTCACTAAAGATAGCACTCTTCTAATGCAGAATAATCTGGTGAATCCTATGCCCATATCAGGGTTAAATGCACAGTGTTTAAGAGAAAGAGAGCTCAAAATAACAAGGTGATTGTTTGCATTCAAGGAAAAATAGAAAACTTTACTGAAATTCAAAATAATATATCTCACATGAAATGAAATCCCATTAAAAGCTAATTTTTCTAGTTATCTAATATTATTCTGGTTATGGCTAATATCTCATGGACGATCCTTTGCTAACTTGCAATGGTAAGCCACAGCCTGTCTGCATGCCAAAGATACCCTCTTTAAAGAAAAATAAATACCACGGAACGCTTCTGATCTTTCTCATATAAAGATTTTTTTTAATGAAACACTATTTAGATGCTTCACAGCCAGCAAACATAAATAAATGCAATAAAAAGTAGTCTTGGCTGTGAGAGAGGTTTGAAAAACTGAATTCCTCAAGGGACAGACAAATAAAGCAGGGAAAGTTTTATTTCATTATCAACATAAGTAGCGGCATGCATACATCAGCTGGTATCAATCTTGGTTATAGCTTGAGGCCAGTGACTGATGGCATGCTGCAAATTCAAATTCTGACTTTTCCATCACAGCATGCATTTGAGTAATTTTCTGCAGTTTTTAGTTTTTCAATCTGCACTCCTCTGCTGCATCACCTTCCCTGTGCCCAGAATGACTGCCTGCAATTGGAGGTTCAGGGACTTTTTAAGCTGGAGGTTTTATCCTACTGGTTGTTTCATAGACAAAAATGAATTTTTCTAATCCTTTTCTGAATCCATTCATCCTGTCAGCCTCCATAACATCTTTCAGCAAGAAACCTCATAATTTAATCACGCATTGTTTAAAAAGGTGCTGAAATTAGTAAAAGTTATTAAAGTCTTTTAGCCAGGAAGAGTATTATTATCTGGAGTCTCTTATTTTGTTGAAAAGCCTTGCTAGTGGGCAAGGACTGCCGGCTCAGCTGCTGACTGAAGGCTCACCCAGACACGCAAGTTTTGCAGCTGCTCCTTCCTTCTGACCAGCACGAAGCAGCAGAGGAAGCAAGGTAAAAACAGGAGAGAAAGCACAGCTTTCTGTGGAGATGTACAGGCCAGAAGCTGACTGATCAATCATGGTGTAACCTGGCAGATGAGCAACAAGTGCCACAATCTGAATCCTTGCTTTCGCCCTCTGTAATAGCCCAGCCAGCCTAAAGGGTCCCCCTCTTTCATTACCCTTCTCCAGCAGGGCAGAAACCATTCTCCTCCTTAGGCAGGGCTTATTTGAAGAGAGCCTGAGGACCCATGCTCTGGCTGAGCTCAGCAGGAACCACAAGCGGTCTGAGAGACTCAGAGCAGCATTACACAGGGACTTTTGGAATTTTAAGTGCAACCATTCACTTACAGTTTTCTCCTCTACCCCACACTGTCCTCAGTGTCATCTCTCATCAGCTCTTTTTCAGCATCGGGTCTCATCTGTAGGTCCCTGCTCCAGCACAATTATGAGTCAGGGTGTGCAGAATTTGACTGAAACCTCTTTGCATGTGATGTTCTCCTTTGACAACTCAGCCACACCTGCAGGACTTTCGCTCACATCTCTCTACTTCCCTCAGTCTTAGCGAGTCTTTCTGAAACTCTAAATTGCAAGCCAAAACTGCCTGTTTCCTATGGACATGGACACAAGTAGTCTATGGGACCCACTCAAAGGAAAATGGAGCTAAAGGTGAAATGCCCAGCTGTAACTCAGACTGATCTTGCTCTCCGTGAGAAGGTGAGCCCTTACTGCTGTCTCTACAGGTTGTGCATCTCCACCTTCCAGTCACCATGAAAACTTGTATTTTCAGATCATTACCAGACCTGAAACCGTGAGGCTGTGATGCTGAGATCACAAGGTCTCTCTGAACAATACTCCAGACTCCTGCAAAAAACCTCCTCTTTCTCTGGCAATTCCCTATCAAAAACCGCTGCCTTTGACTGGTATTCAGCCGTTAGAGTTTAATACCTCTGTCAGGCAAATTAATGGCACCTACTTCCATGGCAAATGAGAGATGGTACAGTTAAATAAGACCCACCTCCAAAAAACTTTCTCAACAAAAAGGAAAATTCACCACCTCGTTACTTGCCTTAAACACTTTCCCTGGGGGAGTGCTGCATGTTTCTCCAAGCGCAGCAAGATCCTTGGTACAGCCTGGCTGCTGTTCCCCCTCCCCATCCAGCTGCGTTTCGGCGATGGATTTGGTCAGACAGAGGTCAGGGAATTAAAAAAAAGTAAATAGGAGTCATGTACTGCAAGCACACATTCACTGCATTGCTGAACTGTCTTACTAACCCGGGAGTAGCCTCCCACACTCCCATGCCGTTAGTGCACAGCTGCTGCTGGAAAGTTGCCTGCAGAGCCTCTCTCCCCTCCCACCTCTTTCAAAGGACCTTGTCTGGAGCTACCAGGCTTCTGCTGGCAATATTTGTCAGGGAACAGAGGACTACTGTCACTTAAAAACAAGCAAAGGATTACAAGATGCTTTGATTTTGCTGGGAGCACAGAAAGGGAACGATCGCCATTTCAAAAGCTGGAAGGAAACACTGGTGCACAGTCAGCTCTGCATGTTCATTATATATTTGGCAGAATATATCAATTGGTGTATACTGAATTCCAAAACAGGTCTAGCTAGAGCCATGCCAAAGGCTATTGTAAAAGGGTGACTGCTTTACAAAGCACCTCATATACTTATGGGGCTCCAGATACTAATTTTGCACTGTACAATCAATTACAAGTAGAAATAAACATTTTCAGCGTAAGGCTTCCAATGACACATGCACAAAACCCCAGCAAAAGGCCCTCAGGGGTTTTCCCTGGTGCATCCAAGAAGCTGCAGCATGAGACACTCACCATTACTTCTGAGTCCAAGCTAGAGACGCAGAAGCAGCACTCGGTTGGAGGGGCCTTTGAAAGCCTGTCCACAGACACTGCCCCTGGGTGTGGCATCCTGGCTCTCAGGGATGGAGAAAATCTCATCCGTTCTGGGACACGGATAGCATTTATTCATTCAGGAGCAGAACTTCCCCCTCCAAGAAAGTAGGAAATGTTGACGTAAATGGGCAAAACTGCTACTCTGAAATTAAAACACATTTCTTCAGCTAGAATCTCACATTAATGTGGTGTCCCACAAAACTACTAAAGTTTGGATTTTCAAAGGCCCCTTCAGGGATATTTTACTCCACTCCCTTTGAACATCACTTTGGTCCTTTCAAAAATGCCAGGCTAAAAATCCCTGCTGGGGGGCAGCACGTTGCCGTGCTCTTTTCAGGTCTTACCTTTAATACAACATTAACCTCACATTTTGCATTTTTCCAAGCGCGGCTTTCTGGGTTTAGTTCTGAGTCCTGCATTCCCTTTTATCCACACGCTGTGGATTATCTGATCTGATGAGTCATCAGAAATAATCCTGCAATGGCACTGCTCGATGTAAGGGTTAGTTTGCAAGCTACTTTGTGTCATCATTTATTTGAATAAACCATGCCACTTGCCCTGTGTTTTATCTTGCACTTAAAAAAAAAAAAAAAAGAAAAAAAGAAGAAAGCAGCCACTAACTACTAACTATTTTAATCTCAAAATAAGATAACACATTTGTGAGATCTGAATCACCAGTGCCTTCCTCTAAACAAAAGCTCTTACAGTAAAAAATGCACTGGTAAGATTTGCCCACTCAAATCTCATAAAGCCCATGTTGTTGCAGGAGCTAAGGAAACCTAGCTCTTTAAACAGAGTAATTCTGGGCTAAGAACATTAATGGCATCCCAGAACTGGAAAGCTGGATGTGTAAATTAAAAAGCAAAAAGCACATATACACTCTTAATATCCTAATACCTATTACATGTGATCTCTTTCAAAGTAGCTTTAAATGAGAAGTGCAGTTGCTCTTTGATATAGCTGCTAGAAACATAGTCAGGATGCCCTTTGTTATAAATTTAAAAAAATGAGTCTGTATTTCCTAAAGGCTCATAATAAATGAGTCTTCAAAACCAGAACATATTATTCCCTTTTTGTTTTTTTTCTCCATTTAAAAGATAAATCTGCACCAAATACAGAATAGTTCCCTTCACTCAGCAGAATCCTCTTGACTGTCGGAAAGAATCCCTTCCAGCCACCATGACAGAAATGATCATATGTGCAATGAGAAATCCCCTCCACACCACACCTAAGTTCCCTCAAGGCTACCAGGAACTGTCATCGGCATCATCTGGAGGCCACAGCAGGTGACCCACGCGGATAAGCAGCTGGACATAGGCCATGGAGTGTGAGCCACAGTATGTGCAATCCAAACCTGGACCCAAATCCGAAGGTATGCCAGATGCCTGGACACTGTGCTTGCAAAAATGCTGGAAAGGGAGTGCACCACCAAAGGGACTGTCTGCCTGGCACAACACAAGAGCGAGGGAGGACACTGGGTTTTCCCCCAAAAAAATCCTGATCTGTTATTTAGCTTTCCCTATGGCATTCATCAGACGAGTCTCTTTAAGCAACAATGCATTGATTCTCACAGGGTAAAAAAGAGCCTTAGAAGTGTTATCCTTGTTTTGGAGGCACAGAACAGTCCATATTTCTAAACACATCCATCCATACAAGCTGGGGCAGCCCGGGGCTGGCTCCCCAGTGACGCTGTGCAGCAGCGGCATGTGCAGGACCCCACAGCGATAACTCTGCAGAGCCAGGGCTAATCATCACATCCCTGCTTTGGCCCTGCTCACCCCGTGTCCTGAAGGAGGAGGATTTATTTGCTTCAGAAGGAATTTGGGAATTCAGCCTATATATTCAACTTGCACATAAATCACGGATGTTATCTAAATGGGGTGGCAAATGCAGACCCGGGGAACACGCACAATTCAGTCACATTGCCTTGAAAAGGCACCGAAAAGGCTCGATTTGAGAAATTTTAAAACCGAACGTTCTTTGTTGTGCTTTGCAGTGCTGGGGGAGCAGCGGGAGCCGGGTGACCATGCCCGCAGGCCCGGGGCGGGCAGGGTGCGGGGCGGCAGCGGTGCCCGTGATTCCCGTGGCGCACCCGGGCTGTGCCAGCCCAGCGCCGCACAGCCCAGGAGGCAGCCCCGCAGCAGCGGGGTGCGCGCCGGGCCCCGGGAGCCGCGGGCGCAGCGTGGGCTGCCGAAAAAGGCGCCTGGCCCGCCGCGCACCCACCCCTCGGGGGACCACCCTCCACACTGCCTCCCAGGAGGAGA
>WAAG01073251.1:71638-108199 GCA_013390105.1 Tichodroma muraria
ACGCGGGCGGGCTCCGCTCCCCTCCGCGTCTCGTCGCCCCCGGGGTGAGCCCGGGTCCCGGGGGAGATGGAGGGGGGTCGGGTCTCCTGGGGGGCGGTCCCTGGCGCGGTCGGGACACGGGTGGGCGTATTTCGATCTATTCCGGCCGTGCGGCGCGTCGGGGCGAGGGTCCCCGGGACGTCGGTGTCGTGCGGAAGACGGGGTACCTCGGCCCGAGGGGGCGGGCGGACAGGCGGGAGGCTCCGGCTGCCGAGAGCAACCCCGAGGAGTTCACGGGATTTTTCCTTCTTCTCTCCTCCTCCTCTCTCCTCCTCCTCCGCCCTCCTCCTCCTCCCCCCGCTGCTCCTCCCGCTCCCCTTCCCGCGGCGGGCCGGCGGCCGCAGCAGACGCCGCGCTGCTGTGAGGATGCCGCAGCTGCCGGGGGCCGGGGGCGGTGGGGGGGACCCGGAGCTCTGCGCCACCGACGAGATGATCCCCTTCAAGGACGAGGGGGACCCCCAGAAAGAGAAGATCTTCGCCGAGATCAGCCACCCCGAGGAGGAGGGCGACCTGGCCGACATCAAGTCCTCCCTCGTCAACGAGTCCGAGATCGCCCCCGGCGCCAACGGGCACGAGGTGCGCGGCCGCGGGGGCTCCGCAGGGCAGCGCGGACGGAGGGGGAGCGGGATGCCGGCGGGGAGGGAGCTTCGGCGGGGCACCGGGGAAAATTTCCCACAGGAAAAGAAATCATTCCACCCCAAATCCTGTCTCCAGCGGTGCGCCGGGCAGAGCCCCTTCCGCGCTTCGGCCCGGGACGAGAAAGTTGCTGCGAGTTCCCCGACGGTGCGGAGGTATTAGACCTCAAGCAGCCATGAAATTTCCTCAGTAAAATCAGCGGGGTCGGAGCATTAGCTGTAAACTCTTTAAGGGATTTGCATAAAACTATTTGGGAAGAAATTCTCGACTCTAAAATAAGTTCGGGGCGAGCGGGGAACCTGCCTTTTTTAAAATTTTGTTTATTTTTTTCCTTTTTTTTAGTTCCTTTTTTTCTTTTTTTTTTTTCTTTTTTTTTTCTTTTCGTTTCCTAAAGATCTACTGAGGAGGGCAACCTGATTTTCATTATTTTTTCACCAAGAGCATTTTGACCACCAGAGCGCCAAATATTTTCCAGAAATGATCCACTTTCATTAAGTGCAGGGTGTTTCTGGTAGAAATGCTTTGCAAAGCCCTATAGTTATTCACGCTGTCATAAAACAGTAGTTTACACAAACGTTTCTAGTACAGTTGCCTTCGAAGCGACTTAAGAGGAAAAAGAAAAATGTTTATCTTGTGCTCTTAACTCCTCTCTTCCTTCAAGAAACTGTAGCAGTGTGATTGATAAACGAGCATCCATACAATGACTTTTCTTCTTTTTCTTCTTCGTTTCTGGTGGTGGATTCCTTGTGGTCAGGTTTCCAGGCAGACTCAAGCACAGGATTCCTACCATGATAAGGGCAGAGAACACCCCGAGGAAGGTGAGACGCGCACAGTCCTGTCTTGCAATGTTGTCCCTCTGTGACCCTCCACGTAGTCCTCAAGATGGAACTTGGTTTCTTATGGAAAACATAAATCTAGTATCTTTTGGGGAGGAGGGATGCCGGAGTGCTTTCAAAGCGCGTTTAAAAAGGAGATGAACTTGCAGCGCATTTATCTAGAGTGACCAAATGGTATTCCAGTTGTTTAGAAACTGATAAGTAGGCCAAATGGGTCTTCACTGAAGAAATAACTATTTTTAGGGTATCAGCTTAAATACATCTATCTCTTCACTCATACAGTGTACAGTTGTGTTCAGAAACCCTCTGCTTTTCCCCATAGCCAGTCTGTCACTTAAATCTCTTCTTTTAAATCTAAGTATGAACAGACCTCCTTCATTTTTTAATGTACCAACTGGTTAATTTTGGTTGAGAAGGACAGAGGAAATAGCAGAGTTCATCAAATATCATTTAGGAAGCTGGACACGTGTGCAAAGAATGTGTGCTGTGAAGGGTGGGAGATTATGTTTAAAATCAAATGCTTATCATCACAAGCTAAACCAGATTATAAATTTCATATAAAGACAGGCGCAGTTCAGTCCTGGTGCTTTCCAGGACTCTCTAGCCATCTTCCTCCAAATTTTTAATTAAACAGCCTAAAAGCAATGATGTCCATGCTTGTAGCATTTCAGCAGTGAGGGGGAGTTGAAAACTCTGAATAGTTTTTGGCTCTGAATCTTCTTAAAACCTCACTTTCAAGTAGTATCCTTGGAAATGGGCATGTAGGCGGGAGTCTTGTTCACCCTATTTGCAGGACATGGACCCAAACACTTTATTTTCCTACCAAATAGCCTCCTTCAGTTGGTTCCCCCCTTGACTGTAGTACCATGTGTGCTCAGTAGCCCCCCTCCCAAATTGCTAGGATCTCTTTCCAAGCACCCCCTGCCCTTTCATTGTTCCCAGTAAGCATAGCCAGAATGAATTGTTCACTGCACACACTGGCTCGGCAAGAGTAGGAAATTATTATATCTAGTTATCACAGCCTTGTCCTCTCTTTCCTAATAGTGATGTTGGAAACCCATACTGTCAATAATTCTGAATTGACAAATCCTAGAGGCATGTATAAAATTGGGCAAAACTGCTACTTGGGAAATGTGATGTCATTGCTGATGTGTCTACTTTGATTTGAATGAGTACCAGCAAAATAATTTATTTTGGGGCTATTCTGTATTTTAAACATGAACTCCTCACTGAGAGTACTTGCTCCTTTAAGAATTAACTCTTCCTAAAAAAAAAAGTTATTACAAATTGCTTTGTATCGTTTTCTGTCAGCAGTAATTTCCATGAGTAAGGAAACATTTGCATGCAGAACATTTTTATATATGCACAGTACCTGTTTGAGTGCTCTAACTCATGAGAAACGCATGTGTGGGGAATAATGTAATCATTGTTTCATCTTCCATAGGAAAGCATCCAGACAGTGGCTTATACAGCAAGGGACCATCATACTCTGGTTATTCTGGGTACATCATGATGCCAAATATGAATAACGACCCATACATGCCTAATGGATCTCTGTCGCCACCCATCCCCAGAACAGTGAGTTATCTCTTCCAAAGGCTGCTTTTGGCAAGCTGGGTTTCCTCCTGTTTGGTCTGCAGAATCTGTTTACAATGAGGTCTTTTGGGTAGCTTCAGTGATGATGAAGGTTGAGCTTCGGAGCCTCTGTCCAGTGGAGTTTGAGAGCTCTTGGAGGTGTTGGTCGTGATCACAGTGGAAAAGCTGAGATTAATGTCTGTGAACAGGGCTGGGGGCTTTGTGGGGGGAGCCCTGGTTTATGACTGTAGGATAATGTGTGGCAGAATGATGTAAATGCTGTCTTTGTAGTGATTGGGACAGATGTGAATTTTCTGGCTTTAACTCTTCGTTTGTTGGGGAAAATCAAGGGCTGGAAGCAGAACTGCTAAAGTTGCATGACAGTAAGATGAGAAGATTGGAATTTTTTTTCCTTTTTTTTTTTTTTTTTTTGCCTTCAGATGTGGCATTGCTCTTTGCTGATTGATATTTATTTCCACCATCAGTTGGTCTGCATGAAGGCTTTATCTATCTGGCAGCATTGCTTTGAAATATACTCTGTATCTTCAGCCAGAAATTGTGAAATGGTCGTTTAGGAATTAATATCAACCATGATGCAGTAGTTACAGCTTTCCCTTACATTGTGGCGAGCACTGATTCTTCCAGGTTGGTCCCTCTGTCTCCGTTGGTGTAGATGCATGTTTAATGGATTTTAATGTACTTTTAATTCTGGAAAGTCAATTCCCATTTATTTTTGTAAGCCTCTTGGTATACATATAGAGCAGTGGAGAGGCAGTGTTAAAATGAGCTGTGGAAATTACATTAGTAGAACCGGATTGGAGCGGGAAACAATTTGCTTGTAGGCATCGTGCTGGAAAAATGCCGCTGCCGTTATGCGTGCTGTGATAGAAGTTGGATGCTGTTACTTCCCTGTGATAAAGCAGTTTTCCCTCTTACTGGCTCTTAGATTTTTTTTACTTGGAGGTCTCTGTCATGGCATCGTTTTGTTCTCTGGCATTCTTGATTTTTATTCAGGACTGTGGCATTTGACTTCAAAAACAAAAAGAAGGGGGCCTGATCTGTACTGGTTATTTGACAGCAGCAAAACATGTTAATTTAGTGTATATTTGGAGTCAGAATGACAGGGTACTCTGGCACAGGAAAACATACGTATCTGCATTTGAAAGATGCAAAAACTCCTTCAATATATTGCTTTCTATAGCTGTGGGGTTTTTTTGTGTATGAATTCCAGTTCAGAGGCCTACAGCCATTTAGGGTGAAGCATGACGATCACAGTCTGTTGATATTTGTTGTTGTAAATGTTGTTCTACAGAAAACTTCCTTTTGGATGTATCATAGGGAAAAGCATGCAGCTTTTCAAGAGGGCATCGAGACTCAAACCTGCGCTTTGGAGTACTGGGAAACTTCAGTCCTTTTCTTTTTTTGCCCCTCTTTGCTGTGTTACCTTCCTAAGAAAGTCCTGAGTGCTGGTGCGTGGCTTGGAACAGCAAAATCCAATTTAATTATTCACTGAGGATTTTCTCCATATATGCATGCTGTGGGGCTGCCACTCTTTGCAGATCTGGCATCAGTGCCTTCAGAATATCATCTTGCAGAAGCTCTTGTCTGAAGTACTTGAGGAGCTGCCCTTCGTGGGTGTGGTGGAAGGGAGGAAGGGGGGAAAATGGAGCTTGTTTTTAATTGTAGAGCTGCCTGCTGAACATCTGAGGGGCTAATTCAGTTCAGTGCTGCTCTTGCATGTTACAGCAGCACCACTGTTTCAATAAAACAGTGCTGTTGCAGGGCTGCAATGTTGACATAAGCCTGGAGTTCTTTCAGTTTAACCACAAGGCTACACGCTTGAGTTATTAAATAATTTTTTTGTTTAATTGAACTGTAATCTTTGCTAGGCTCGTAGCTGACAGTTGTGTTTTAGGGCGCTCGAGATCAAAACGCGTCCCGCAGGAGGTGACACGCTCGCTCGCTCCGTGGCATTCCGCGGCCCCGGCGCCGCGCCGCGCTCACCTCCGCGGGGTCCCGGCCCTGCCCTCCAGGTTGGCTCTGCCTCCCCTTTCCCGGGCTGGGGACAAGGAGCAGCTGAGCTCAGCAAGCACTGGAGGCAGAGGTCTCCCCTGGGGTGTCCATAGTCCCCAGCCATTTGTGCCTGGTGTGTACCTGCGCCCTGCTATTTGCATGACAAAGACGCTTCTTGTTGATGCATCTGTTGCCTGGAGGTGTTAGCCAGGATTAAAAAGGCGCCCTGGGGCGCTGAATCTTTTTTTTCCACCTTGGAAGGACCCGATGACTGCAAACTGCCCCGGGGATGCACCCCTGGGGAATGGTGTCCAGACACAGGGCAAGGACCATCTATGAGAAGGGAGAGGAAAGCTTCCCTAGAAAGGGAAAAAAGTTACTTTCATCACCATATGTAGAGAGGGAGAAACAAAAGCCTTTCCATTTTTTAAAAGAGGCGAATGCTTTAGATGCTTGCTTTATAGAATTACAAGTACAAATCTATAGTCAGATGCAACTTTCCTAATAAACCATAATAAAAAAGATGGAAGTCTAATTTCAGTGCACTTTTTGAAGGGAGAGGGCGTTTGAGAAGGATTTAAAATCTTCCAAGATCTGCTGTTGTTAGAGAGGTCTTGTCTTTCCCCATTCTCCTTCCCCATTTTTTTTTTTTTTAAGATTTTCTTATTTTGCTGGCAACTGGTTTGCTGTTTCCAAGTTGTATTAGTAGGAGCAGGAGAGTGTTAATTGCGAGTTCAGGTGGGAGCCGCAGTCTGTGTTCCTGTCGGATGGGCGGGTGAGTGGAGAGGCGCAGCAGGCGGTTTGCTGCAGGAGAAGTGGCATGTGGTGGCACCAAACCGCGGTGACACCTGGTGAGCGCCCGTCCTGTGTGCTCCAGATACCTCTGGGTGGTTGCTGAGCATCGCGGGGGTGCTGAAGATGGGAGATGGAGACAGCTGCTCATCTTCTAACGTGTGGGGGGTTTTGTTGTTTTTTTTTGGTTAACAAGACTAGTTTTTGTGTGGCAAAGGCTTCTTGACTGTTTGTTGGGAACGTGGGAACAGAGGTGGTGACGAAGAAGGGTCATTTCTCCATGTTGTAAATTCATCCAGGAGATTATTTTGGATTTATTTCTCATCCCCCACGAATTATACTTCCTGTGGAAAGATAGGGGATTTCTGCAACCCCCCTTTCGTCTTACGTGTTCTTGGGGTCCGGGTTTCTTTCTTCGCTACTCAACTGCCCCTCTGTAGCAGCTGGATGTGCTAAATAGGTCAGAGGATACAATGTATAAACATTTTATGGCAACTTGCACAATGCAGTATATCTGAAAATGACGAGGAATTCTTCTAAGAGAGTTGGATTGCTAGGAACCATGCAGGACTAGCCCAAATTTTAGATATTCTTTGTGTGTTTCTGCATGGTAGGGGGTATGGAGCTAGTTCCCATCTTGAAGAGCTGATGTCCCAAGAGATTCAGAGAATAATACGGGCAGAAGGAAGGATGAGGGTAGAAATAGCAAAAATGAGTGGCTACGGAGCCTCAGTGAGAGGGTTTTGTTTCCCTAGCTACATCTTCTGTTCCTCTGAAAGCGGGCTGATTCACTTGCTTGTGGGGAAATTTTGGTGCCCGAAGGGAAATGTATGGGAGCTGCAGAAGGACACAAACCTGATTTTTCATTGTATTGTCTCTTCCTGAGAATTTGCTTCTTCTCACTATGCGGTTGTAGGGAATTGCTGGGAGCTGTGGTCAGCTGAAACCTCCCTGGCCCAGTATGAAATAGGCTTTCAGTGCAGAAGTTGTGGCTCGGCTCCTGCTCCCGTATCACCCACCAGAAAGCTTTGCTCTGATTCCCAAGTTGGCATGGGAGCAGGACGCTTGGGGGTCTTAGGCAGCTGTGGTCCTGTCACAGATGTCTCTCTTCCCTCCACAGCCCCAGGCCCGTGCCTGAGGAAACAGGCAGCTGAGGGGCTCCACAGGCCGGAGCTGCTCATCCAGCATGGAAGCTCGGCCGCTGCACCCAGCTCGGCGCGCGGCTTCGCAGTGCAGTCGAACGATGCCGATTAGCTCCTTAAATAACTTTGAAATCAGGCACAGAGGAGCACAAAGCTTCCCGGCTGTTTGGAAGCAGAACTTGAGGAAGTGTATTAGCATTTGCCCAGGGAGGAATTTTAGCACTATTTTCTAAGGAGCTCGGTGAGTCGTGCCAAATGGATAGACAGGACTGGGAAAGAACAGGAATCTGCTCAGCCCTAATAGTGGCACCTCATTGCTGCAAACGTGTCTTTCAGCTGCTCTGACTCAAGCAATCACAGCTGATCAGTCTAAGTTATGAGTCAGGCCACTGTGAAACATAAACCGAAGCCATGAATGGTCATGGGATGAGTTTTGGTGGTTCTCCCGCTTAATAAGATGAATTCTCCATTTGGAAAAGGGGGCAGAAGAAGTTACCACAGTGGCTCTAGGTTGTCCTTGTCTGAAGCTTGGCCTGGTTGCTCCTGATCAGAGCTCCAGGCAGAGTCTGAGGTATTATAGTTCATTGTTACGGTGATCTTTGGCACATACTGGTGAAGAGAACACCTTTTCAGCTTTTGCTGCCTCCTCCTTGTCACATTGATGCAATTAGCAAATCTATGTAATTGTGAACGGGCAAGGGGAAAACAAAATGTTCTCCTGATGTGTCAGTGCAGAGGCAGCAATTGTGTGTGTGTGGCTTGAGCAGAGGCATTATCAAAAACCCCACCCATTGCAAATCATCAAAGTTGAGCTTTTGTACAGCAATACCTGTGTGTGTATGTCCTAAATATCCCTTTTCTCTATATATCTAGGAGCTGATTCAATATAAACTTTAAATGGTAGAGCTGCCACTTACTTTTTAAAGTGGTTTAAGCAAAATGTCATTCCTGTCTCTTTTCCAACTTAATCCCAGCCCAGAAAAAATGTTAATAAGAATGGCTTGTTATGGGCTGCAAGTGCCAAGGAGGATATGGCTCAAAAAGAAAGCCTGAAGCTCCACAGGTTCAGGCATCAAAAGAGGAAAAGGCTTTTTCCAGATAGTTGCAACGCTGCATGCCTGCAGGCATTGAAAAGCCTGTGTACTGCAGGCCTGGCTTCTCTTGAGTACTTAACTTCTGTTTATAGTTAGGGAAAATGCCTCCTGATATGGGAAGGAAATAACCCACACAAAAGCATTTTACTGCTGCTTAATATTTCTGAAGTCCTATCAGAGGCATGTGCTTTTTTTTCTTTTTTTTGCTAGTAGTAAAACACCATGTCTCTCAAGAAGACAAAGAGACAAACGTGCAAGAGTCTGTTTCAGTATGGGAACCAAACATTTTGCAGCCTGAGGTCTCTGTGCGTGTCCTGCTGTGATCTGTGCTGCTCTCACGTGGATGGACAGTAGGGAAACACTGCTGGGAGCCAGGCAGCCTGTCCTTGACCCAGTCGAGTCGGGTTGTCCTCAGGTTGTGTCCTCCCCGCTGCTGCGGGGAAAGCACGTGCTGTGACGCTCCAGCTGTGCGTGTATGGCTCGCATTTACCCTAAACTGCCCTGTCTTGGATGGTGGCATTTGTCTCCAAGCTGGTTTTGGTTGTAAGGCATGTTTGGCACGAGGACAGCTCTCCTCTGGCTGTTGGGTTTGGTCCCTTTCTACAGGACACTGGTGGCAGGAGGCGCAGCTGCCTGGCATGCTGGTCCTGCCCGGGCACTTGGCGATTAGCGTCTCTGTTGCTCCAGCCCTTCGTAAGCATTAGATTCACTTAAGAAAATTGCATTCAGAATAACTTAATCTAGCAACCCAGTGGCTTCTATTTGAGACTTGGATCTTGTGGATATGTTTATTTAGTTTGGGATTCCCACTTCAAAGGAATCTGTCCTCTCAGCAAGAAAGTGATTGAGCACTTAAATAAAAATGTATTCAATTGAATCTTTGGGATTGAGCAAAAAGTGCAGTAGGGAGTTAACGTGTGCACCAACTGTGCTAATCAGTCAGGGATTGCCTGCCCTCCTAAAGGGGAAAGGGGCCTGAAATGCCTGAGGAAAAGTGGCTGGCCTTCCGTGGTTTCTAGTGGCCGTGTTGCTTGCTGGGGTTTCAGATGGAGGATGAAGGACCTAGAATATCTTCACCTGTGATCTTCAGTGTTATCAAATGCCTTGTGTAGAAGAGCATTTTCATGGAGCTGAAAGGTCGACTCAGTGATTGTTTATTTTCTTTAAATGGCTGTAGATATAGGTAAGGTTGAGGCATAAAATCAATGGGATGAGCTTAGTCAGCAAAAATTACAAGTGTAAAGTTACGGGGCTTTGATTGAATATTTATAAAATGGGCAGCTCAACTTAAAAAGTAAGTGTAGTGCTGTCACCAGCTGTAACACATAAAGCAGAGAATTGCTTTGGCTAGGAGTTATTAAGCAAGCCAGAGAGCAGTTAATTCCCAAAAGCGTCTGTCTATCCAAGCACTTTCAGTACTGCAGCCCGTACTTCAAACAGTGCCGCACAGTCAGCGGGCAGGTCTGCTTCACCCTGGGCAGGGAAAGGAGTCCCTTGGGAGCACAGGACTTTGTGCAAGCGTTCGCTGTGAGTTGCCTTCTGACAGTGCTGGTGCTTCGAAGGATCAGGGTACACGGGCATGTGCTCGTGGTGCGAGGCAGCCCTACTGTGCTGCTTTGGCAAAGAGCATCAGCAAGCTGCTTGTGTGACCTTTTTTTTTTTCTTCTTTCCCCTCCTTGCTTTCTGAGTGGGGAAGCTTTAAAATAGTTTGAAACAGGCTGGTGCTACATGTCCTGCAAAGTGCCAGGCACTGCACGTACCCAGCGGCCCTGCTGTGGGAAACCTGGAACTTGTGGGAGCTGCAATGAACCTCATGGTGTCAGCACAAGGAGTGAGATTGCACAGAACTGGAAGGCATGATGCTTAAATCCTGTGGATACTGATAACAGCTCAGCTTCACCTTAGTTGACTTGAATGGAGATGTGGATGGGGTTGCAGTCATTATCTAAAGAAAACCAGTCTGGAAATTGTTTGATTCATCATGTATGTTCAAAAAAGAGGGAACAGGATCGTGGGACTTCTGTTAGGCAGTTTTGTTGGCTCAGAGGTGGAGAGTGATGAGCTCTGAAGTGCTGTCCCTGTAGGCTCTATATTTCTGAGTAAGTACCCTAGTGACACTGGCTGCTCAGAGCTCTCTCTCTGTAACTGGTCACTTAGCTATGCTATGAGGCTCTATTTCTTCAATTTTCTGCCTTTTTCTGTGTTTCAGAACTGCCTCAGAGGTTTATCTTTGTGACCGTCTGTTGTCTCTCCACAGTTCTGGCGTATCTTTTTGCCTTGATCTTTCTTCATCCCTATCAAGTCTTGCACTGGCAAGCTTTGTCTAGCATAAAAAAAAGTACAACATGGAGGTGACGATTAAAGGTGTCAACGCTTGTCAAACACAGACCATGGTTTGGGAGAAGGCTCTTTGCCTGCCAATGTGCTAAAACGCAGATAAACTGTGTCCAGCAACGCAAATATTGTTTACTTTGTTTAAATGTCACAGTCCAGTGATTTGTTGAGGGTCTTTCCTGTCTGAAGTTTGAGTGGTGCTGTATTGGGTTCAGGATGCTGCAGTTACAGGTGATGGTTGTGTTTTCCCTCACGCTTTATTTTGTTCCCTGCCAGTCCTGTATCATTCCCTTGTGCCCTCCTCACAGTGAATAAGGTTCTTGCCACCAACCCATGTTCTGTCCCATGCCACAAAATTACATTGTACATCTTCTTCAATTAATTTTTACAGAGTGGCTTCATTCTCACATCTGTGCCCTCTCCTCAGTTTAGGCTTTGCGGCAGCTTGTTCCATCCTTGTGGTCTGGTCAGCAGCACTTCTCTACCTTAAACTGAAGAAACGCTTGCGTACAGAAAAGTTGAGGTGAAGCAGGAGAGTAGCTGGGCTTGACCCAGTGCAAGGACCCCACCAAACCTGTGTAGGCTGATTTCTCCCCTGAACCTCTGCATGTGAATTAGGCCCTGCCAAGTGTAAGATCTGTCCTTGTGTTCACATCCAGGTCCTCCTTTTTTTTCAGATACAAATATATGTCCCGAGCCTCTTGGGGAGCTTTTGGGAGTGGGGCAGTAGCTCCCAGGTGAGCGAGGGTCAGGTCTGGGAGCCCAGGGGGATGGGGCAGGCAGGGGCAGCCCCGGTCCTCTCCAGCCTGCTGGAGATCAGCACGGGAAGGAGCAGTGAGCTCACCCAGCTGGCACTGGGAGGGCCGGTGAGGATATTGGGGAAATAAACCATACGTCGAACATAGTGGAATGCATTTTTGAAAACTCAAGCGATTAAAACACTTTACCCCCTTAGAATGCCCCTTGTTTGGCTACTCTGACAGTAGCATGGTGGGCTGTATTTTGGTCTGGTTTTCGCTGCCCAATTACCTCCTGCACACAACTGAAATTCAACTTGAATAAATAAGTTTCAAATTAACATGTTGGATTTGAAAAAATTGTTACTCAAAACCTTCTCTCTTGCATTTTATTTCATGTCTTAAATACTCTTGCTATGGGAAGAAAAGGAAGCTGTGCTGGATTTAAAGGAGAAAGAAAAGAAATAAAACTTCAAAAAGTTTAGCTCTTAAGTGTGTGGATTTTTCAGGTTTTGTTGAAACTTTTTTTCCTCAGTTTTTTCCTCAGTTTCCTCATCTCAGTTATTTTGAGGATATTTCTAAAATAATAGTGCAGCGATCCTGTTTTAGATGTAAATCTTCAGAAGGAAGGATTGGAATAGGAGAACTGCAAGAAAATGCTCTTTTATTAGATGACTCCCCAATCAGTTTGACAGCAATATTGCAAACATTTTTTATTTTTTTTTTAATTTTTTTTTTTTTTTGGTAACTGGCAAATATAATCTTCTTATCAGAGTGACCTGTAAGAGGATGACTTCATACTTCGTAATAAGGAAATATTAAGAGACTGCAGGAGAGCTGGTCAAAATGCTGTCTTGAAACATTTTTTAGTTGAAGGGTGCTTCCAAAACAACTTGTGTAGGGATCTTTCCCTCTTTCTCTGACACTGTAAATCCTTCCTTTTATTGTTTTTTCTTTCCAAGGATATGTGTGTAAGTGAGAATAATGCAGGCTAATGGAGCAGAACAATAAATATTCCGTCGGGAAACGTGGTTGAATCAAAGCCAATTCAGAAACCCCTGTGTTTGGGGCACAGGCAGGCTTTCCAGGTGAAGGAGCTCTCAGCGGTGGGTTTGTGAAGCTTATCTTCCAGGACTTTTAGTAAATACAACTGGATAGTTACACAGTAGTGCTTACTGCACAATAAATGCCTTCCTCCATTAAATGAATTTCTCTGGCCAGCATCTAGTGGACAAATTATTTTTTCAGGTTCAGTCAGCAGAAGAGCCTACAGGTGGGTGCTGCATTTTTCTTTCCGGAGGTGGCGTGTCACAGCCCAGGAGCCCAGAGCTCACAAGTCGGCCGTGGGCTGACACTGGCCATTCTTGTGTTAACCTGCGCTTCCTCTCTCTCCTCTGCTGGGTTCTCCCAGGAGGGGATGGCTGGTTAAGCCAGGGGCTGAGATTTGATCCTGGGAGGTTACGCCAGGACTGGCAGAGTTGCCTGTGGTAACATAAGTGCCGCTGGTAAATTATAGCTGTTTCGGGGCTGGAGCAAAAGTTTGTGCCTGTGCAATTAAGCATGAAATAGGTAAATTCTGTGTATAATTGCCCAGCCTAGAATGTAACATGGGGATGTGACCCGTGGAAATTGCGGTGCGTCAGTGACTGCCGGCAGATTCCTGGGAAGTATCCCTGGCGCCCACACTGGCACTGGGGTTATGTGTGTGTTTGTGTGTGTGGATGTCCTCTGCTTCCCTCCACTCCACTCCCAAAAGCAAAGGCACAGTCTGGGAGGAGGCTTCTGCAAATGAGGACCCAAAAAAGCAACATTCTAAACATCCTGTTTAGAGGAAGGTGATGGCGGAGGTAGGAACAAAATCTGTACTTCCCGAGTTCACTTCGGGAATTCACCTGGAAGATAGCTCACTTCAAAACATATGTTTCTTAGGTTGGTTTTGGTTTTAGTTTTTTTATGAAAGCAAATGAGAAGTCTGAGAAAGTAAAAACTGAGATGTGTGTGGTGGAAGGAAGGAAAATAAGAGGGAAAAAGCCAGTGCAGATGAAGAAAGTTTGTGTCAGTGCTGGCTTTGGCTGTGTTTCATACCTAGCCTTTGAATGAAGGAGCAAACAATCTACTGAAGTTTCTAAATAAGAATGAGACAGGGCCTGAGAAAATAAGCCCAAAAAAGGTTTTGTCAAAAAACAGGCTTTGTATTTTCTCGTTTTCCTTCCCTGCCACACAACAGCACCCATATCTTCCCACTTAGTTTTCTGTTTGCTCTCTCCCCTGCTGGGGAGCAGGCTGTTTGCCCTCAGCATCATTATTTTTATCCCCTACTTTTGTCTCCCTCCTTCTCTGAAGTTCAGTGCAAACACAATTAGATAACGAGCACGGTGCGCTCTCTCTCCTGGGAACCTGCCATTGATTCACAGCTCTTGCACACAATGTGCTGGGAATGACCAGCCTGAGTTTCTCTGTCAGCTGCTCTGGCATCGGCCTGGTGGGACTTTTATTCTTTACTGTGGGGATGGGAAGACCTCAGAACAGCTTTTTGGGATGGCATCTAAGCAGCAGTGGCATCTGTCTTCCTCTTCCAGCCGTGGTGGGCACCTACCAAGGCCTCAGTGCTGTCTGTGCCCTGTACCTCGGCAGCCTCTGGTGGGAAGAATGGTTTGCAAGGAGGTGCAGGCTCATTTGCAGCTGGAAGCTTTAAACTTTTTCCTGGGCATCCTGAAATATCTTCTATTTTAACACACTACAGTGCAGCCAGGCTGTGGTCCCTGGAGCACAGCTCTCAGCTTCCCATCTGTGCTTCTTAAGCAGTGTGCCCCGGTGCCATTGCCCTGCCAGCAGTACCCAGGTCATCTGTGGCATTTCCTTTTGTTTCTTCACTCCTCTGTAGCTACAGCTGATACACTGCGGCCACAGCTGGTGGCTGCACGGTCCCCAGCACCACAGCCAAACTTAAAACTCAGTTTGTTGTGGTCCTGCAGGAAGTCACTTTGAAGGGATTTCAGTTCCTGATTTCAGGAGCTGGTGAGGTTTGTTGTCAGGGTCGCTGGCTCTCTCGAATGTGGTTACCAAAGAATCCTGCATGAGAAGAAGCTGTGCCTTTGCTTGGGCATGGAATGCTGCCTGTGCAGGTTATGGAGTGGGCTGCACGGGGTGAAAACCTGGCAGACAGCCTTCAGGTGTCTGTTTTGGGCTAAATAGTGTCTCTTGAATTTCACTGAATAGCTGCAAAACAGGAGCAAGCTTTCGAGAAAAAGTATCAAGTAGCAAGTGAATCCTCTGTAAATGAACACAAAAGTCCCCGGAAGGGAAAAATCAGCAGTAATTACAGTAAAATATACTTTTTCATCATAGTAATGGTTTGACGTTGAAAGGTAGGGTTGCAACATCATGTAAAAGTTGCTTTTCTGCTGTGTCTTCGTAGTGGTGAGTGTTTTTGAGACCTTTGCAATGCTATGCATGTTACTTGCTCAGTTTTTGGAGGCTGGCATTCATTTCCAGATACTTGAGGCTCCTTGTGGTATAGGCAGAAGTTGAATTAGCCGTCCTGCAGATAATGGCAGCAGATCCCTCTGTTTACAGTGGTGGCTTCAGCTGCCTGTGTCTTGCCACTTTTTCCTCTGGGTTGCTTTATGAGCTTCCCTCTGCTTATCAGAGTGAACACCAGAGCCACAAAGAATTGGTCCTGATTTTAAAAAGCAGGCTATGCAGAGGAAGCAGTAAATTTGTTGAGGATGGCAGGAGAGCAGAGGGAGGAAAAAGCTCCAAAATCTTGGATTACAACAGGAAAGACTTCTGTCTTGATCCTAAAAAAATGATAAGCTTTTACATCTTGGGAAAGATCTTGCTACGTTTGACTCTAATTTCAGCCTCAGTATGGTTAGTGTGTTAAGGAACAGTCAAAGTGAAAATGAGAGTTTCCCAGCCCTGAAATGACAGGGACATAAGCTCTGTGTCCATAGGGAGGGAGGCCAGATCCCTTTGCTGTTGTCTTTGAGTCGGGGTTTTAATGACTACAGGGAGGAAAGGAGTGTTAGTACAGAAGAACAAAAACGATACAGCTAAGAGGAAATTATTTTTATTGCTTATACATGGATGCTCGTAATGTTTAATTCTTTACAGCTTATGCTTTATTTGCACATTCTTCCTTCCTCACCACTCCGCACACTGTAGCGGCAGGACCATATTTCAAAATTACTGCTCTTAAAGGCTCCTATTCAGTGGTTTTGCCATGAATAAAAATATTTGTCAAAGTTGCCCTGGTGCGCAGCCTGGGCAGCACACGCACACAGAGTGGTTCAGCTGCTGTGCCCTCCTGGGCTCTTGCTTTTTCCATCTTTCTTATCCTCCTTCCTTCCTGCTGATAGGTTTCTTTAAGTTCCCTGGAAATATTTTTTCAGGGCAATGTAGATGTACGTTTAATTAAAATTCAGGACAGTCTTTTCTTGGTAGAAATTTACTTCTGTTTTCACTAGTAAAGCCAGATGAGGAGAGAGAAGGAGAATTGGGAGCATTTGATCCCCCTGAAAACAATATTGTGGCAAGAGTAGTTTTAAGGAAGCCAAAGAATTGTCTGTATGACTGTACAGGAGGAGAGGGAGGCTTAAATAAAGCTTTGCAGTGTTTTATACTTTTAGGTCATTATTTATCTTTTTAGATAATTAATGGAGATTTAGTGTTTGCCATGTGCTGTGTGTCTGGTTTAAGGTTAAGTGAACTGCTGTCAGTTTGCTATAAGGAGCTGCAGAGGGGAGACAACAGGCTGGGCATCTGCATTATTTTCCCTTGCATCAGGTGCTAAAAGTCACTAAATGTACTGTGAGTCACAATATTTTTTCCCAATTTGACTCGCTTGCCCAATCGTATTTTTACTTCAGCCTTTAGGCTTGAAAAAGCATGTGCATAATCAGTTCATTTTGTGTGGTCTAGGCTATAAAAATGCCCCCTCTGTTCTTTCCATATGAAAAACGTGGTTTTAATTTTGGGGAACTTATATAATTTTCTGTGCTTTCTTTTGTATCTCAGATTAAAAACAAATGCTCCCTTCCCCTAACTTTGCATGTTCCAATTATGGAGTTGTGAAAATAAGTCATCCTTCAGCTTTTGTTACTTTAAAACAGCTATCGGTGATGTCAGAGTCAATACTAAAAGCATTAAGAATGCTGGCAGAATGTAATGCAGCTGCAATCCAACATGATGTTGGAAATGGGGTTGAGAGCATAAAGGCTTTCCATATTCCCAGGGCGCACAACTGCTCGCGGCCTTGGCTTTGATCTCTTCAAAGGCTGCTGCCTCCTCCTAGATGGAGAGACTTGGCTGCCACTCGCTCGCATTGAAAAAAGGCAGAGGTCTCTATTCAGGCAGAAATCAATCACTGTGCAGAAACAATTATGTGTAATTCAACCATCATGAAAACAGGGTGAGATTATGGGTTTGTTACCTGAGTGACTGCGTGGAGATGGGGAGCAGCGGACGCGGGAGTCCTGCTGACATGCCACATCTTGATGACAATTATAGACACATGAATGATGTGGCGGGCGGGGGCGGCAAGATGACAAATGCTGGTCACGCTGTCCAGCAGAGCAGAAAATGAGGTTACAATTGGGAGATAATGTTTGCATATGTAACCATATTTCGGCAAGCTGGGCAACTTCAGGGAATAGCAGAGATGGGCGATCGTAAACAAAGTCCGTGTGTGCCGTGACTATCGGCTTTCCACGATACAGAAATGTGCATGTGCAGTGAGAAACCCAGGTGCCACATCCTGAGGAGCTGCTTGTTTAAAACAGCCCGGAGGCATTTTTGTCCGGGAGTTGGGGGAGGGAAGAATTGCCTGGGAAAAGGAGAAATCTCCAGAGTCTGGCCCTCAGAAGGCAGAGGAAGCAAGCGAAAATCAAAAATCCGTCTCCATCCCTCCGTGTCTCGGGCCGGGCTGGTGTTGACATGGCAGTGAGCGATGGCTGTTTACGGGCAGGCGGCACCGAGGAGCGCATCTCCGTGCCCTGCCTTCCCCTCCCAGCGGGGATTTTCGCTGGCCTCATGGCAGCGCATCTCTGAGCGAGAGCATTTTTACATTTGCATGGTAACGTTTGGGCTGCAATAGGCTGTCGGTAGTGTGACGTGATGCTCAAAATATCTTCTGGTGTATAATGGCCTCCTTTAATTAGGAACTTTTTTTTCCTTCCCCTGAGTGGTAAGCAATAGCTGTCTGTCTTTAAAAAGGGAACTGGCACGTGCAGTATCTGCCATGAGAATATTTATTTAAAGTATTATTGCTTATAAAGTCTCAAAATAGTTTTCCTCCCCAAAAGGCAAAATAAAACACAGATGACTGATTATAAAATGGTATCCCTGCTCACTTTGGTACACAGGATGAGCTTTACCTTTTATACTGCTCGGGCTTAGACATCAGAGGCGCAAGAAGCTGCTTTGAGTTACAGATCTTCAAACAATAAGTCAAAACAAAAAATCAATCCCTCCAGTCCCTGGGTGCAGTTAGCTAAAGATAAAAGAGAAAAATAAAGTTATGCTAAAGCAGATAGAGGAAAGGAACAGATATGCCAAGGAAACACAGAGGACAAGTGCAGAGTTGAAGTGGGCCTAGTGTGAGCCAACATCAATGAATTTTTATCTTATCAAAAAGTTTTAGGGTTGCCAATTCTTTTCAAACTGGATCCACTCTGCTCCAGGGCTGCCTGAAGCGTTGTCTTCAATAAAAATTGCTTCTCCCTACCCCCCGCATGCCTCTCTCTCACTCCTAAACGTAATCACATGCAGGGATTAGGCTGTACCTCACTCAAGGTATGAAACTTCACTGCAGACTTCAACAGTAAATCAAGGACTCTGGTAATCTCTTGTTATTACAAATATGAACTGAGATTTTTTTTTAAGTATTTGGTGAAAGATGCATAATCTCAAAAAAAGTAAAACTTTTCTTCTGGGGTTATTTTTCCCCCCACCCCGCCTCCCAATAAATTTCAGTTACAAAGGAATTTCTAAAATAGATTTTTTTAAATTGACTGGAGTTCCTTGACTTTTTTTCAGAGCTCTTCCATGAAAATTTTAATGTCAGTTAACTGCCTTTATTGAATCAAGTATGTGGCTTAAGCCTTAACCTTATATAGAGGAACACATTGCACCTCAGTGTTGTGATAGGTGACCTAAATCCCTCTCTGTGTCTCTTCAGGACTGACATCTCAGGGATCTAATCAAGCAAAAAAAAAGCCTTTTTTGAAAAGAGGTCTGTTGGCTTTGACCTTTTTCTGTTTCTGTTGCATCTTTTGGGGTGTTTATAATAGGGATGAGCACATGTTTGCGTACTATTGGGAGGAGCTCAAAGTTATCTCCTGGCATCCCTGGATCAGGACAGGTGGTGCTGGTACCTGGCCATGAGCGCATAAGAGACAGGAGGTGGTAATGCTTCAAGTAATAGCTACAAAAAACATATCTATCCAACCAGAAGTGAATAATAGACCTAGGTTGTACATTGCATTCAAAAATACTTGGAATGAACTGATATTCAAAGGATTTTGGGAAGTCTTGTTGATGCACAACTTCAGCTCAGTAGCTGGTGTCTCAGGGCCTGTTTCCCCATCTACAGAGTGGCATAATATCCATTTCAGAGGTGTGGCAACAGAGCAGAAGAGGAAGAATAAAGGGTTCAAGGTATGCAGATTAAAGAATGCTAAGGCAAGGCTATTGATGTTAGGTCTTGCTCCTCAGTGAGAATTTGAGGGGGCGATTTCAGACAGCTGCCTGGTAAACTCGAGCTGGATCTTCTCACTTCAGGCTGTTGAACTGCTGCCTTCACTGCTTTGAGAAAAACAGAAAGCACTCTTTTCTACGTGAACAGTTGCACAAGCTGCTACAGAGGTGTTTATGGGATTGTGAACTGAATGGGAAAAAGGGTTAGTGAGTGTAGATGTTACTGTGAAATGTGGTATGGAATACATGGCCCACACTGTGAAAAAAAATATCTCTTGTCTCTCATTTCAATTAGGTGGAAGTTACTGTAGGTAACTACTTAGAATGAATGTTCAGCCAGTTATTGCCTTAAAAAAACCACATAAAAATCTGCAGCTAGATAATTATTCCCATTCATCTCTGGGTAGATTACATCCTAAAGATAATATTTTTTTAATTGCTTTAATAGTTCTCCTTACGGTTGTCTTCTTTGAAGTGAGGAGCGGCATGGCATGATACCTCTCAACAGCAGCGGCATCTGCACAAGGAGCTGAACTGAAGCTGAAGGCTGCCCAGCTACAGCTCGGTGCTGCGGGCCTGCTTTCGTCCTTTACCAGTTTCGGTTTCCTTCAGTCCAGCTGTAGGTGAAGCCTTGTCGTCAGCAATTGTCAGCATCTCGAAAGAAACATTTTATGTTCTTTGGAGGCAAAAGTGGGCCCCGTACTCACAATGCTTAGTATGGGATATAATGCATGCTGACTGGTGTAGTTTTGCAAAATCCAGTGGGAAGACCAGCAGTCCTTGGGATGGCTGGTACAGAGCAAAGATCTGCAAAATAATAGTCCTGCCCAGAGGAGGAGGATATTCGAGGCCTGTGGTGCATTGTGATCTTTTATGTCCTTCCTGAAGAATGCTATGCACAAGCTGTAAAGAGTGTTGGTTTGAGTGGGGACAAACTAGGAGACTTACAGGGCTTAAGCAGTCCACTCTGAAATGGAAAGTGCCTTAGCTTGAACTTTGGAGTATATTTTGCTTTTTTGTGTGTTTATTTGAAGGATTTGTTGAATGGAAGCAAAGGTTAGAGCAGGGGTGAATGGGAACTGCAGTGCTCTGCCTGGGCCCTCTGCCCCTCCTGCCCTAGGAAAGCAAGCTCGTACCTAGTTGCTTTGGGAAGCATCAGCCATCTCCCTTTCCCATTTCAAATATTTTGATTGAAGTATCGAAGACGAATGTGTTGATTGGACCTGGTTCCTCTCAGCGTGAGGCTTTTCTTTCTTTGTCTTTTGATCTGGCCTAGCTGAGCATCACAGCAATAGCAGCTAATTGACTTAGCCTGTGTCAACTCACCGCAGTGCAGAGACTCGGTTGTTTCGGCTCACCCAGTACAGCGCGCAGGGAACAAAACCAGGAGCTAAATGCTGCGTCCGGCTAGGATGGAGCCCGGGCTAAATGCAGAGCAAGGGCATGGTGTGGAGGTGCGTGCTGAGGAACCCCCAGGGAGCCCTGGGAAACCTGTGGGATGGCATGGCAGGAACGATTTCTCAAAGCTGGCCTAGTTGGCCTCTAAAGTAAACACTAATTTGCGGTCTCTTCGTGGGGAGGGAGCTGTCTAATAACGCTGGGATAACTTTCTTGCCAGCAAGGCTTGTTGTTCAGGGCAGCATTTAACTTCATCTAATTGAGATACTCAGGTCTCAACAGTTGGCCTGCAAAAATGGCAGACAACCTGAAGGTGGTTTGCTGGATGCCCATGATGAGAGACACTTCGCTGGGTCTTCCAACAGGTGACACTGGCTCATTGCCATAAGCAGATACTCCTGGTAGAGAGGGGGACAGAGCCCTCCTCCTTCAATGGCAGCGGGAGCATTGGTGGTGTGCGGGGAAGGGCTCAGAAACGTGAAGTTGGATGTGGCTGCGGGAGCGAGGAGTGACCAGCCTGACCTGTTGGGCACACTTCTGCCCTGGGATACCTCTGGCAGCGAGAGTCCTCCACGGACACCGGCTCAAAGGTCTGCCCTGTTAAGTTCTGTCCCAGTGGAGCCAAGCCTTAAATAACAGGCAGATGTTTGCAGAGCGTGTATTATGGAAATCAGACCAGTCATAACTTGACTGCTCTAAAATAATGCGCGTCTCTTCTAAAGAGTGTCGGCTTAGTTTTTTTTGGCTCGAGGCAGAGACAAATTTGTGTGCGCAAGGCAGTGGCCTGTGCGGGGCGGCCGGAGGCCAAGTTGGGCCATTCCCATCCCTCGGGGCACTCGGGCTGTCCCAGGGCGGCACCGACCTGGCGGCGGCACATCCCCGGTTCCGTGGGAGGGTTTCACTCCTTCCAGCCCCTCCTGGCTATTCCCAGTCCCTGCCCCGAGAGAGCTGGGGGCGCTGTGGCAATTAGGAGGTTGCCGAGGCAATTAGGAGGTGTCGGTGTGGCCCCGCAGCTGCTGATTTGCATGTCTGCCTACATCGGGCAACTTCCATGTTTCTCCAGGTTCCTCCCCAGGGCTGCCAGCACGTGGCTGTCTCTCAGGAGCTCCTTCCCACGCCCTGGCAGGTACTATCCAGCATGTGACACAAGTTCTGTCCCAGTGCCCCGAGCTGGTGGGTTCAGCTTGGTGGGGTGGCTCAGCGGCACACGACAGGTTGGAAACCTGTGGCTGCCTTTCAGAGTTCCTCCTCCTGGGAAGTAGCTGTGGGCAGTGCTGCTTTGTCATCAGCACTTGCACAGGGTCACCTGCAGGAGTAATTCAGTGTTAAAGCTAAGCCTTAGTCTTGTTGGAAACACAGTTTACTTTTTGCATTTCCTGTCTTTCCAACCCTTGGACTGTTCGCATTGCCCTCGAGCAGGTGTTGGTGTCGAGGGGGGAAGGCTGTCTCCTGCTCTCCCTTGGCAGCCTCATCAGCTGGACCTGGAAAAGTATTGAATTGGCTTTATTATGTCACTGATTTGAAGTCATTACTGGTGTAAGCCGATGCAGTTCCATTATTGTTGATGGGATTGGGACTCTTCATGTCACAGGTGAATTGAACTCAATTAACCAAAGCTGTGGTCTTAATTAGAAGCTTGGCTTTCAGTGGCTCCTCCTGGGCCCCAGAGGTGGGACACCCCCTGTCACGTCATGCCACCCCGCAGGGCTCAGTGAGTCAAGGGGAGAAGGTGCCACTTTTTCCCATGCTGCATCTGCATGGACCATGTGGCATCCTCTCTTGTGCTGCACATCCCCTCAGCTTGCTCTGGGGGAGAGGAAACCCAGCACAAAACGTGGGAAGTGCAAACCTGCCCCTTTGGGCTTGCCAGTGCAGACACCGGTGCCTGTGTCACGTCAGCTCTGGAACTGCCCTCACAGCCTGAGTAGAGCAGCCAGGGAAGGAGCGTTTTGCCTGAGAGACAGTTAGTCAAGGGTTTTGACAGATACTTGGCTTGACAGGCAAAGTGGGAGGTTCTCTGTTTTCACTAGCTGACAAGTTTTCAGTGGCCATGCCTGGCCCTCCTGGCACCTGGATGAAGCAACAGATCTGTAAATGCTTTATGAAAAACCTGATGGTCATTATTGCACTTAGAAAAACCCTGGCACGGGGAAGGAATCATCCATTTGTGGGACTGGCCAGCAGCACAGCTCCCAGGGAGGTCCAGGGTCCTGCATTCCACTTGGCCTCTGTGGAACAGGGACTTCTACCCAGTGACCTTGCAAATCGTTTCCTGCACCATGTGTTCACCTTTCCATAGGAAAGGGCGACTCTCCTGAGGCACACTCATGCTGGGGTGCCAGCACGTGCTGCTGCTGGAATGCAGGACCATCCCAGGGGCATGCCTGGCTGCCTTCCCCCTGCTGCTGGAGGGGGCGACAGCCTTTTTTTGAAAGCGTGCACCCTCCTGCTAAATATAGCATCAGTGCAGGCTCTATTTTTAGTGTGTGTTTTAAGTGCCTTTTTCAGCAGAAGCCCTGCAGGATTTCAGCAACAGACCCCACAGCTGGGTGTCCCGGGGGTTTCTGTCCTTCCCCAGTGAGGAAGGATGTGCTGGGGATGGAGAGCTCATGTGGTGCACATCAGTGGCCCCGTGTGCCACGTGCTCACCCGGCCGACTGCTGCAGAGCAGAGCAGGCGGTATAGCGGCTGATTGCTGCCTCCTGCTCCTGCAGGAAGAACTCCTTCCTCTACCTGGCTGCTGGGTTGTTTTGTTCTTTCTCTTCCCTCCCAAAGCTGGTCAGAGCATAGTAGCCACTTGGAAACCTCTCCTCCAAGCTCGGATGTAGCTGTGGTTGGCCAGCCTGCTCTGGAGTTAAGAGGGACTGAGGCCTAAGTGTGGATGAATATTGGTTTAACCTGCAGCCTCATGTAAATCCCTTTCAGACCAGTCTCCCCATTCAAAGTTAAGGATTTGGTACCATTGCTGTTGCACCCTTTCCTATGTCTAGCTGTGGACTAGCATTCCCTCTAGATGATGAGGAGGGGGTGAGAAGATGAAGGCCTGGGCAGTGGGAGAAGGCTCAGCTCGCTGTGGTTTAGCCTTGTTGTGAATTGTATTGCTGTAAGTGCTCACTCATGTGGTTGTACTGCGGGTGACAGCTTTCCTTGGGCCAAACAGGAGTTTGAACCCACCAACAGCCTTCGGGGACTACCTCTCTCTGCTCCACAGCTATTAGGGGAAGGTTGTCTTTTCTTGGAGCCATCCAGAGGGACTTGGTGGTTCCTTAGCAAGTGGCTGGAAGATACATGAGAGGAGACCTATGCTTAGCACCTCTGAGTTTGTGATCTGTAAAGTGTGCTTGTAGCTGCATGTGCTGTCAGCACTGTCCTGCATGTGGCCTGTGCCCAGGGGAGGCAGGGGAGAGAAAGGTGCTGCTATTTTTGTTCCAGTGGTGGTTTATGATGATTGTTTCATTGCCTAGATAGCTTACAGTGGGTGGCATTCACATCAGACACTACCCCACACCTGAAAAACAGAAAACAAACAAAAGCTGAGATAAGCGGTGCTTTAAGAAAGATCAAAAAGTTGCCTGCATGTTTCTTCTTCTTGGGGAAACCTACAGTCCTACTGACAGATCAAATGCAGGTTTAGGTGTGTATTCATGGGGTCTTGGTAGGCCCCATTCTTCCCCTCTAAAAATGGCAAATGAGTGGTATTACTGAGAGGATATGGCAAGTTTGCTATGAATCATCCCATCAACACAGGAAAAAAGTATTCTCTGAAAAGATTATTTTTGACTCAAAGTAGACGGTCAAACATTGCCTCAGAGAGTGCTGGGACAGTGCCGTGCATGGTGGGGACAGTGACATGGCTGTGTTTCAGGCTATAATCACATAAAGTACACTTCTTGTTACTTTACCTCCCTAACAAACTTGCAGTGGTGTGCATGGTACTTTCTGAGCCTGTTTTATTCTTGTTTCAGCTTGGCTATACTGGAGCAGCCCTTGCTGGTGCTCAGCACACTCTGGTGCACCTCTGTGTATTTCCAGCCCCGTTACCTCAGACGGGTTGAACCCCGATGGCCGAATGAAAAGCGCGGCATTGCTGAGCTGTGCTCTCCTGCTAAAGGTTTATGTGCCTCTTCATTCCACTTGCATGACTTGCATATGTAGGGGCTACTCTCTGCTTCTATTGCTGTGCAAGAAGTCAGCCTCTAAACTTAGCTCTGAGCCAAGACATCTTTCCCCGAAGATGTGCAGCGGTCTTTTCACCGTCACTGCTGACAGGAGAGGGTTATATAATTTAAAGTTCCTCTTTCAGTGCTCTGCAGTGCCTGTGCTTGAGTTTTACCCTTCTCATTCCATGCGTGGTGACCCTTGTGCCACGGCAGGGTGAGCGGTGCCAGGCTGTGCCGGTGTAGGCAGCGGGGCCGGCGGGTGCCTGGCAGGCACGACTGTGGGAGCTGCCGCTGTGTTTCAGAGGGCATGGAGCTGACTCTTCTCCGATCTAAGCAAAATCCTGTGCCAGCTGGGCAATGGGGAGAGATTAATGACTGCCTTGGAAGCCAGTTTTCCAGCCTGCTGGCCAGAGGGCAAGCATCATGATAGTTGTAGCAGCTGGTTTGGAGAGGAGGGAAATGAGGGGAAGATAAAATTGCACGCCCAGAATGCCAGGGTAGCCTGTGTCCATGCTTTGATGTCTTCTCCCTCCACACCCTTCTGTGGGTTAAAAATGAAACTAGACTGCATTTATAATGGGTGTGTGAATATCTGTATTTAGCTGCTGCAAGCAGGCTCCTGGACTGAATCCTTGTATGTGGAGAGATACAGTTTGGCCAAATGCAGGAATGGGTGTTTTCTGTGCTCTCATTGTGGGGACACACAGACACGTCATCTCATCAGTTCAGACATCACAGCCTAACAAATTCTGACATACATGTACCTGCTGGGTTATGAAAAGGGATAAAGGGAGATTAAATACCCTTTAATTCTTCCTTAATGGTCCTGAAGTGTCTTAAGTCATGGTTAGCACTGTGGGAAGAAAGCCCATTCGGGTCTGCAGTGAGGACACAGGCACATGGGTTTATTTCCAGTGAAATAAACAAATGTAGCTGCCTCTAAACGTCTGAAATCGATTTGCACATCCAGAGCAGCAGGGCTGAACATCCTCCCTGCAGTGCCCATTGCAGAGGGCAGCAGCCATCCTTGCACCCTCCGGAAGACCAGGGCAAAAGATGGGGGTTCCTCCCGAGTGGCGGATGGGGTTTGCACGTGGAGGCAGGTAGCTCAGAGGAATCGTTTCCCTCCTGTTACTGTACAACACTTCGGCATCCACTTCTGCATGGCGTGCTTTAATCAGCAGCCCTCCCCTCTTGGCCCCCGGGCCTTGAAATTCCACAAAACCCAATTAAGAGAGATGAGAGAGCTCTAGCATGTATACATATGAAATTTCAGAAGGCTGAAAAAGAGACTCTTAATACCATAAAGCCTGCCCTAAAGTAAAATTTGCATCTGAAATCTACACAGTTAACCCCGTGAGGAAGACAGTGTAGCTGAGTACAACTTTTTTCCCCCCCAGAGGGGTAACTTATCCAGGTCTGCTCGGTTTGGCATCAGCCTGCTTGCAGCTGAGGAGTGCTGCAAAGCAAGCCCTGTGCCTCATGTACAGCCTGCAGAGAGCATCAAGGAATTGTAGCTCCAACTTCAGAGACTGTGCTGCAGTGTCCCTAGCAGAGCAAAACAGAAAACAACCCCAGCCTGAGAAGATCATGCAAACTTCTCTAGGTTGGTAACCAAAAGCAGACTGAGTGGATGAGGTGCTTGTGTAGACTCATTAGAGGAAGTATTCAAGACTGATCTAATTATCACTTACAGATTCAGCACCTTCAGCCCAGGGTTCCAAGTATTTCATGCTTTACTAACCTGGTACTACACTGGCTTGTTTAAATTGCCCGTCATGAACTACCCTGAGAAAGACACCCACCTTTAAAAGAATCACAAGCAAACAAAAAGCCCTCAGCAAATCCACTCCTTTCTGTATGGCTCGAGTGTTGAGAGGGGAACTGAGGATAAAGCTTTATTCCCCTTCCATGCTTTTACCTATCTCTTTTGCTACCTTGTTTGTATAAGATGCAAAATTTCTCCTCCTATTATCCTACTTACAGCTTAATCACATACTAATTGGGGACCTTACTTCCGTTGCTCTGCTCTTTTTTGAGTCTCTGTGTCCTCCCTAAGAACAATGCACAAGTACCCTCTTCAATTAAGAGAAATTAAACATGAGCTAAAAACTCTCATCTGAAGGCTTTATGCGATTCCCTTAGTTGACAGCAGTGGGTTTGGCTGTAAAGTGGCTGAAATCCAGGGAGGATGCCGGCGGGGACTGGGCAGTGTGCTGGGAACACAGGTAAGTATTTCCCTGCAAAAACACGAGGCCTCAAAGCTGCTTTTTTTATTACCTCCGGATTCTGCAAAGGGCTGGTTATCTCACGCTGTGAGCCAGCATGATCAAAGCCCCGGGAAAGGTCAGGCATTCCTCCAGGAGTGACACTCAGCTGCCGGCAGCGCTCCTCCAGCCCACAGCTCCCACAGCCCGGCTGCGGCTGCGGCACCGCACTGAAATCCTTTATCTCGTTAACGAGTGAACCTACAGATTAGCCAGCCTGGCCTTAGCTTGATGTCGAGAGCATGTAACACCTGGCCTGGGTCTTCTGAAGAGGAAAGGTGGTTGTTTTTTAAAAAAAATAATGTTGTGGGGGAGGCAGCATTTCCTTCCTCTGGCTTAGCGTGAGAGAGTTAATGCTGATAAAAGCTGTGCTCTGTCTCTGTGCTACACCGAGGGGCTGCTCTCCTCATGTTCTCGGCTCCTAGTTCTGTGCAATTGATGAGAACGGTGAGTGCCAAAATCCTGGGCAGGTGAGAAATCATCTACGGTATCTTCCAGTGAGAGGATATTGTTTTCTCACTGATTTGATAGACTGGCATTCAGTTACTCCCTTTGAGCTGGTCGTCCTCCGCAAGCAGCCTGTGCGTGGACAGGGAGGTTTGGGAGGGCGAGCGGAAGGAAGAGGTGTTTGAGATGAGCAGATCCTGTCTGTCTCTGCTTCCGCACGCGAGGTGCCATGTTTTTGCATCTGTGCTAGTTCAGTGGCATGGGGGGAGTGCATCCCTCGAGTAGGGTGACAAGGACTCACCCCGTGGCTCATGGTCCTGTCTCTGGCTGTCTGGAGGCTGACTGTCCTTAGCCTGGTTGGTTGGCATAGGGTATTTGCCATCTTTGTCTTCAGGCATGGGTGCTGAAACTCTGAGAAAGGCAAAGGGAGCTTTGCCTGTTTCGTGGCATGAATAGCGTCTTGGCTGTGAGATGGTGGAATTAGGTTAACTGCCTGAAATTTGTAGTAATTTTCAGTTTCAGATGAGGTTAAGGTATCCTTATTCTAGGTATAGGATAGAAGTAAGAGGGACCATGATTTCTCTCCATCGGAAAGGGTACTTTCTGCCATGAGGAGGAAAATAAATTCATTTATGTGGAGCAGAACACTTGATTCCTTGATTAAAAGGCTGAAATGAATGTCCCTTAATCTGTCCCCCAGCCTGTTTCTTCAAAAAAGGGGCAGTAAAAATTTGCCTCATCTGCAAATAAATGTGGCAAACTGTGTGGCTGGCTGTGGACATGAGGCCTCTCGAGTGAACTCAAAATGTCTGTGTGCAGCATCTCTGGGGCATGTAGAAGCAGTGCCTGTGTCTCCCACCCAACTGCCAGATAATCCTCAGATCATCCAGTTAAAAAGTCTGCTCCCTCTGCAGGGGAAAGGTGAGGTCCTTGCCTCCGAAATGATGGCAGTAGGGAAGGAGTCTGCCAGTTCTGGTAGGAGCAGGGGAAAGCCAGAGAGAGCAGGAAGGAGCAGGGGGAAAAAAACCCCAAATAAAAAATTGTCTCCAGTCTGTGGTTGCCAGCCTTGCCCGTGTTGCTGGCTTGGGTTTGCAGCTGGAGGGGTTGCTGGGTGGGAGTGTCACTGGCAGAGTTTGCCCAGCCCCAGTGCCAGGCCAGACTGGACACTGCAGCAGTTCCAGGGTGTGCTGCCCCACAGCAGCAGTGGGATGGGCAGGTCTCATGTAGCTCCCTACTGTGTCCACACCAAAAAAGAAAAGGATTAAAGTTGCATTGGGGCATCTCTGGCACTCTTGACCATTTGCCCTGTCAGCAGTGGAGGAGGGTGAGGGGCTGAGTGCTTCCCCAAGCTCTCCTGGCATGAGCTATTTTTTTGCCTGATAAATTGTTTAGTGGTGTTTTGCAGACTCTTAACGCACTGTGTTTCTCCCAAGCACAGCCTTTATTGCAATGAAAAGTAGCAAGGAGGGATGTAGTTACGATAAGAAATTGTCCTTCCCAGCCTCTGCCATGCTCTGAGGGTGGAGTTAATTGCACAGGGGAAGACTAATTGAATGAAAAACCAAACTGTTGATAGTGACAGGGTGATGGTAAACTTTGGAAGTGCCTCTTTAATGCGGTCGAGCATAACTCTCATATAATGTTGTTCGAGTTTAGTAGGATTGAAATATAATTGCAGGGTGGCCCGTTGTTACTAGGAGGCTCTATGTGCAGCTCTGAGCCCATCTGGAAGGGTGATTTACTGGTGGTTTGGGCAGTCTGGCAATTCAGCCTGTTTTTTACGATGTTTAGACTTCTATCCGTGCTATAAAGCACAGCCCAGGGCTTTTGTGAGGACAGAGGTGCCTGCTGCACAAAACTTAGGTTGTGGGCCGTGTGCGTTTTTTTGTTTTTAAGAGTGATTTTTAAATTTTAAAGGACAGCTCTTGAATTAAAAAAAAAATAATAAATAAATGCAAGTCTAGCAGCAGGCAGAAATATCCTGTGCAGGATTTGAAAGACATCACGTGTCTTGTGCATACCAGCAACCTTTTTTCAAGCCCTGTGGCCAAGTGGGTGAAGGAGCTTAGTGGTAACAGACCAGATTGAGTGGGATGGGAAGAGGGAGTAGGTGAGCCCCACATTTCTTCCTATCTCCCCCCACCTCACAGGCTGCCACCCCAGCCACCGGAGCGTCTTCAGGTCAGTGCCCAGGACAGCCATGCACCTGCGTGGGTAAGGCCTGAAAGCTGAAGGAAATGCCTGGTTTTGGGGAGCCTGAGGGTGCTGTGCAGTTAAATGAGGCTGGCAGGCCTAGGAAGCTTCCCAGGGGTGAGTACAGGGTGATGGAGCAAAGGCAAGGATGGGTGGTGAACAGGACTCGTGAAGAGTTGGAGGAGAGCTAATGCCACTGACACAGGGAAAGAGAATCACAGAATATCCTCAGCTGGAAGGGACCCACAAGGATCGTCAGAGCCCAAGTCCTGGCCCTGCACAGGACACACCAAGAGTCACACCATGTGCCCGAGTCTGTGTCCAAATGCTTCTCGAACTCTTGTCAGGCTTGGTGCTGTGACCACTTCCCTGGGGAGCCTGTTCCAGTGCCCAACCACACTCTGGGTGAAAAACCTTTTCCTGATACCCAACCTAAACCACCCCTGACATAGCTTCACTTTGGGTCCTGAGGACTCCCTGGGTGACAAGTGTGTATTTCAGTGGGGATATACAGCTCTTAGAGGATGATATACCTCCAAAGCTGATGTAGGAGCATCCCTCCAGGGCTCCTTTGTTGGTTTCCCTCTGTGTCTGGAGGCGGGGCTTGCTGCGAGGTTGACATATCTGCTTTTTGGGGAGCAGAAAAAAAACGTTTCCTAAGCTGCCCTGGGAGAGACGGCATGCAGGCACAAAAGTGGGTGTTCTGTCACCTGGATATCCCTTTTCCACTCCTCCTGCAAACAGGCAGATTGCACAGGTCCATTCTAATTACAGTCCTCCCCTTACCTGGGTCATCTCCCAATGTCAGCCCACGGCTGGGAGGCATCAATCTGATTTTTTTTTTGTATCTTCTAAGGTGCCATTTGGCAAACAAGACTAAAAACCAAAACCATTTAGATTTTGTGTCAGTAGCTCAGCATCCAGCTGTGTTATGTGGTAGGGTTTATTGCTTCTCTTTATTTCAAGAGTCTAAATGAAACATTCAGCATCAATGGTTTGGGCCAAAAAAAGTGTTTCCAGCCCTGCTTCTTTGAGCCCATGCCTTGTTCGGGTCATTCGTTGCTCATCTTTAGCTGTGTGCTGTGATTTTTGTATTTTTAGCTACATAAAAAGGTAATTTTAGGGCATTTTTTTTTGTCTCATTGATGTGACAAACCCTCGTGGGAATGATCCATAAAATTAAGTTAGTAGCTTTTCAGCACTTTTGTTTGTAACTGAAATCATCTTGCACAATGTGGTAGAGAAATAATTCCTGTTGTGACCTTCTACTGATGGTTCAAATAACCTGTCTAAGAGACATCCTGTTTCTGGAGGGCCCTATTGCTTTAATTCCTGTTAAAATTGGTTTTGTCTTCTGTGGAACAGTGCTGCCGAAATTAAGTACTTGCAAATTCGTTTTACCTTCAGATAAACGTTGCAGTTTGCATTTTCAATCCCAGTGAAGCTTTAGCAGACTGCTGCTTTTGGCCTAATCATTTGTACATTTTTAAGGAATTTTTTTTTTTTTTTAGTTTAAAAATGAATATTTTATTTTAAGCCTTTGGACCGTCTTGCCCACATCCAGTGATGGATGTCTAATGAGCTGACTTTTTGCCTCCACTAAATGGTTATATTGTTTGCACTGATGTATGCTAAGACTTGATGCATTAAATCTTTGGTCATTAGCCGATGCCATTAGCAGGAAAGTCCAAATCACTTAGAGCTGGGACTTAAGACTTTTCATTAAAACCTGAATTTGCATGTTATTGGATAAATCTGTTAATACGGTTTAACCGGACTCAAGGAAGTTACTTGAAAACTTTTCACAGTGCGTACGCAGGGTGAATGATGCCTGAGAGCCTCGAATTTGGAGAAAATGCCCCCTCTGAGGGCATGTGCTGAGCAACCCCTGAGTCCATCCCGCCCGACCCTGCCTGCCCACCGCCACCCGTAATGCCGTGCATGCATCCCCAGCTGTCAGCCTTGCACTTCATGTTGGGCTCAGGTCTTCTCCACTGCTGCCAGGAAACCTCCCCTAGAAGGAGCTAAAATCCCAGCAGCGGGGTCTCCTCACCTCATGGCAAATTGGGGCAGCCCTTCCTGCCACTTTGGAGCCTGAGGGGGTTTGGCCTTGGCACTGGTTTCCCTGCAGGAGTCTTCAAGCAGCATCAGTGTGGTGGGGAACAGGGCTTGCCAGGAGCAAAGGCCGGCTGAGGGGAGTCATTGATGTTTTCAAATCCGTCACTCCTCCATCTTCGCATCCGTTCCTGTATTTTTTTCTTTTTGTTCCCCGCTTTTTAGAGGGCGGATGAGGCAAGAGCACTTCCAAAAACATCAGTCATGTTGGGTAGCATGACCAACCCAGCATGATCTCTGCTTTGTTAGAAATAAGAAGATGCTGCCTGGTCAACCTCTAAGTTGCAGATTTAGCCATGGTAGAGGTTTTGGACACGTAAAGATGTGTGCCACGTGCTCGGACAGGTGTCCAGCCCTTGTCCTTACCTTCTATATGGCAGAGCTGTTTTTCCAGTACATGTCATACTCTTGCATTTTCTTAATCGAGAACATCTCTGTTCAGTGCACCTTGAAAACTGCAGCTCAGAGAAAAGTTGACCCATTTCTCAGTTTTCTGGGCCTGTGATAGTCTTTGTTATGACATATGGTGTTGGATAGGCTGTAACGTAGACTTAATATAAATACATTTCAGAGAGGTCCTATTTCAAGCACTTTTGATCCACTGTGTGTGCAGTGCTGAAAGGCATCTTCCTGTCACCAGGGTGCAGGATGGATTTTTTTCTTGGCTCCCCCCAGGAGCCTGGGTCTGTATCCTGTGGGACTTGAGGAGGCCGATGAGGAAAAGTCATCCCATCCTGTGACGCACGTTGTCTGCCAGAACAGAAGTGCTGGGCTTCAGGAGTTGTTGTCGCACAACCTGCTTTCACACAACACTTGTGTGCTGATGTGGTAGATGGAGTTTTACTTGCCTGAGCCATTTCCAAGGTTTGAATATTGGACTGAGGCACATCCCTCTGCCTGTGAAAGAAGCACATGAGCTTGTGGGTCTGAGTACGCTGGAGAAAATGCCAAAGTTGTGAACAGGGATCCATCCTGATAACCTTGAGGCAAGCAAAACAAGCTCATGTCTTTGTCCTAACTCAGCAGACGGCTCTGGTGACAAAAAACAGAGCAGCTTTCTCCCCAAGGAAGAGCTGAAGATGGCACAAGAGGTGACACCAGGATGGACTCCAGCCCCCTTCCCCCCACCCAGAGCCCCTGAGACTCCCTGGTAACATTACACTGTTCCCACCTGGCAAGCTGCTCTGGGCTCTGGGCACTGGCACTTCTGATGGCCAGTGGGCTTCCTTTGGTGGCTTAGGACAATTGCCCTTATTGTCCAAGCAAGCAATAAGCCAGATCTCTGCAACCCAGAGGTGCCAGCTTGGGCTTATTAAAACATTGCTGGGCCTCTGTTCTCTTCAGCTAATAACAAACCGAAAGTGTTCTGGACAAAACAGAAGCTCTGTCAGGAAACAACGGGGGAAAACACCTTTCCAGCTGATGGGATTGCTTGTATGTGATAAGGATGCAAAAGAAGAGGTACTGTGCAGGGTAAAGGCCTATGGGATGTGTCACCATCCAGAGCATTTGTAGTGGCAGCAATCCCATTTACCAGGTTTTTTGGGGTGCTAAGAGACTTCTGGGGTTGAGTGTGTGATTTGATGATGCAGGTTCCTGCTTGTTAGGTGTGGGGCTCGTCTTTACATCAGGAAAAAGATGAGCTGTTCAGGATGGCCAAGGTTAAAGGACCTTCTTGAAGAAATCAGAGCTTAAAACAGCATTGGCTGTCAAATTGTGGAGTGTTTGCTGGCAGCTGATCGCCATCTAAGAGAACCCATTGCTGAGTTTAGAGAATAAAATAAGACATTGCAAAATACTGTAACAGGGAAAGTCTTTTCTGTGAGCACGTGGCTTTTCTGCTAATTAAATGCCCTATCAGTGATATTTCCAAAATTAATGGGCTGTGTAAAACTAGGTGTAATCTCTGTGTATGTGAACTCGCAGTGCAGAAATTGAAGTAGGCTTGTCCTGCCCTGGTCAGAGCCTTAAAAGGCCTGCCTGGCTCCCCACATGGTTCACCAGAACTCCAGGTCTCCCGACAGCCTTCCTGCGCAGGCAAGAACAAACAAATTAAGAAGTCATGGGAGAGAAGAAAATGGAGATAGCAGGGGATTTCTAATCAAGCTATTTTAATACTGGGTGTGCTTTAATCACTTACTTAATGGCAGTGCTTAATGATCACTTGAAATAAAGATGTTTCTGTCAGATATTCAACACCCGTGTTTTTAAAGCTGTCTTGAGGGAACTCAAATGCTTATTACAACTTTTCAGAAAAAAAAATAAAAATCACAGTTGTGCTGTATTAATTTCCAAGATTGGAGGGGAGGGAGGGGTGAAAAAATTGGAAAAAGACAAGAATGTAGACAAGCCAATAGTGGTGTTTTCTCACTAATGTTGCAATTAACCTGAATTTAGTGACTGATTGTAATCCATCCAGATAGATACTTATTCTAGGCTTTGTCAAATCACATTTACGCTTTCCTTTGCAATGTTACCCTGGCTGTTGCACTGAATTTTTTATTGCACACCAACCCTTTGGGCTTCAGGCAGAGCAGTTTTCTCCAGTTCCTCTTGCCTGTCCTTGTATGCTGCCTGCACTTTCAGCTGTGACATCCCCTTTACTTTAGTGCTCATCTTTGTGCCTGTGGACTGTGGCACGGTCCTGTTGGCCATGAAGCTGCCTTTCCTGTGCATTGCAGACACAGCCACTTGCTGCTGGGCTTCCCAAAAAGGAAAGTGGTGCGAGCAACTGGAAACTTCTGCTCCCAAATAGCCATGGGAAGTTCTAGCAAGCATCCTGAGTGCCTCCTTTACCTGCTGATGATGTACTGGCAGCTTCTTCTCTCCAACTTCTGATGGCTCCCTGACATGCTCTGGCTCTGGTTTCATGATGCAGTGTGTCCTTGGGAGATGGGGGAACATTCAATAACTGACTTAGAGTAAATTTATTGTTCTGCCCTTTCCTGACTTCCAGCACTAAGTGCAACTTGGTTCTGTGGTGAAGAGTTGAATACAGTACATGAGGAAAAGTGGGAGCAGGAGGATTTTTTTCTGATCTTGTCAAGCCATCAGTTTGCCCCCCGAAATGTGCGGTTTTGATTTTAGTTTTGTTCTGAGTAGGCGTTGGCAGTTGTGAAGCTGTGAAGTTTCACATCAGCATCGATGCAACATTTCACTTCACCTCCTTAAAATGGCGAGTCCCTGGGGTGTCCCCCCTGCTGTTGGTAAGCATGAAAGGTCAGTGAGATAAATGGCCTCCTGCTGCCCAGTTGTGAAGCAGGGTTAAAAGACTGCACCTTTTTTATTTGTCTTTCATAAATCACAGTACTCCTAAGCCCCTGTTTCCTGTGAGCGGTGTGTTCCTGTGGGCATGCTTTCCTATCCCTGTTCCTTTCAGCTTCAGGTGAGGCTAAAAGTAATTCTGCAAGCCACCCCCCACCATACCCACTCTGGCATTTCCAGCTGCACTGTCCAAGGATTGGAGAAAGTTTTGAAAATTAAGCATAAAATTATCTCTGCTATCGAGAGCCTAGAAAAAAGCTGGCTTTGGACATAAAACTCCTTACTCTAAAAAATGGTTGGGGACAGGGGAGTAACCTGAGCTCTGCATATATATTGACCTTGCTGCGTCTTTGCAAAGTTGTCTATGAAAAGGGATTGTACAATAGCTCCCAGAGAGGTGGCAGATTTTAATTGCTATTACTGCTGGTGCTGGTGAGCTTGTTTCCTTCTACTGATAACTAGTTTTGGCCAAAACACGTTATTGTTACTTCTTCGTTTTCCACCACTGGTACTCCTTTGCTGAAGCCTGTCCATGGTGAACCCAGACGTGGGCCTGGTTTTGACATTGCTCCAAAATAACATTCTTCTTGATCTTGCATTTTTATTGCAACAGCTGGTCAGCAAAGGCATAAATACAGAGTTAGTTTAGCCATTAAAATACTGTTGGTATTTCGAGAGGACAGCTGAAACTGCTGTCTTCTGGGTTTGCTGAAACCTTCAGCCTAAGGATGATTTCAGGGCTCCAGAAATGAGAGTAGGCTAAAAAAGGGTTGTATTTTTCTTGTCTCTTCAGATCAAGGTAGCCTCAAATTCTCCAACAATAACAGGACCATTTAGTCCTTTTATTTTAGGTACTACTATAGCAGTAGTGTAAAGGTTTGGAGATGTTTTGGTGGTGATTTTTTTTTGAGGAGCTATCTCTTGTGCTTTCCCCTTAAACTTAACGCTTGCTGTCAAAAAGTTGAAGCTGTTTCTTCAAATGCCCCCCTCTTTCAGGAATGAAAGGGAATGCATGCATTTATTCATCCTTAAGTTGGTTTGGTTTTTTTTTTTTTAGTTGACTTATTTTAGTCCTAATTGAGAAGATCATTTGCTACTATCTGTAACCAATGCATAACTTGCTGACAGGAGAAGAAGAGTGGACAGGCTGAGGCCTTTTTGTTTGGCTTTTTAGAAGTGACTTTTTGTTTAAAGAAAAAAGGAAAAACAAAAACCAACCCAGCACCTCTTTGGATGTTGACGAGGGACGCTCGGGTGTTGTGTGCAGAGGCTTGCTTGCTTCATGGTTCTCTGCAAAGCTCCCTGCCTGCCTGCGACCTCCTTTGTAGATGCATGTCCTTTGAAGGGTCATTAATTTAATATCTTTCTCTGTGCAGCAGCTGGAACAAATGGTGGCCCCAACTCCAGCGGGAGCTCCCAGCTGCCTGCCTCGCCCAGAGCTGACCTACAGGCATTTTTGCTGTGGCTGTCTCAGGCTTTTTATAGTTTTTGCACACTTGTTGCATATAAGATACCTTACAGGTGTGGGCCTTCACTGAAGCATTTTGCTGGATGTTTGGGGAGAGCTTGTGGTTTGTTTTTTTCTGGACTCTTGCTTTTTTTCCGAGGCATGTCAAAAATGAGGGAAAATTTACTGGACTGAATTTGTGCTGCAGCATTTCACCACGAACTCACCAGAGATTAATCTGAACTGTCTCGCAGTGTGCTCCTCGGATGAGAGGGCAGGCACATGTCTGAAATGGTGAGTGGCTCTGTGAGTGCAGGTGCAGGGCACTTGCAGGGGTCACCCAACCATGTGGCAGCAGCTGTGCCAGTGCTGCA
>WAAG01073252.1:0-10719 GCA_013390105.1 Tichodroma muraria
CTGACAGTCATCTTATTAAGAGAGGTTGAAAACACACAGAAACTGCAGAAAAATATAATAGATAAATCAAGGCCTGGATTTAAACCAGCCTTGATTTTTGTTTCTTTTTTAAAACTTAAACCAGCTTTATGATGTACTTTTTGCTATTCTAGCACTTCCATCAGTGAGAAATGCTCTCCTCATGCATCAATCCAAAGGCATGATTTGAGTTTTCAACTCCTCTTGTCCTTAATTTCAGCGTTCTCTCTTCCTCTCCCTGTTTTTGCACCTTTATTTTCAAACAGAATGAGGAGTGTGAATGCTTGAAGTACAGACTGTTCTCCAACACTCTGTCCCTTAGGAAATGCTGACACAGCTCAGGATCAGAATTCCACAGAACCTAGAAAACTTTTTCAAAGGGAACACCACAAGAGCATTTAAAAAAAATTTCCTTTATTTCCTTTTTGGAAATAGATTAATAACTTCACCTAAACTTTGCAATATTATCAACAAAAGAAGTGCAAACATGATGAAACCATTCAGCCTAAGATCTAAAATGTGTATCAGAGCTTAGCTCTGAAAATAATATCTGGAAGATCTAAAAGCAAATGAAAACAAGATGTTTGAATGGGATATCATGGGTTTGGATATCTCTACATCTGTACCTTGTATAAAAATGGTAATTTGTAATTTTAGAACAGTTTTGAATGCTATTTGCAGAACTAGGAGCCATCATGTGAAGCTGGCCACAAATTTCTGTTTAATAAATATTGAGTTCCTACTCCATGTGGATTTTGCTACCTCAAAGCAATTTTAAAACACATCAATCAAATCCCTGTGAATCAGCAAAAGCAGATGCTTCTAACTGTTACAGGCAATATCACCTGAAGTTTCATTTTCTGCAGTGCTCAGTTAATGTAAAATGCATAGGAAGACCTTGGAGCAGAGACTGGATGCTGGGATTTCTGACTATAACTAATTTCCCCTAAGTTCCCCAATCTCTAGGTCATTGCATCAGTCCTCCCCTTCCCTCTTTCTGGTTGACTGAAGCTTGAAGATATTCATAAATATATAAGCACATCCTCACTTCTTTTTTCCTTTGCAAAAGGCATGGACTATCCTGAGAAGATAAAACACTCTTCTGCAGCAGCACAGAGCCTGTCCTGACCCATGAAAGCTGAGGAGGGACCACCCTGACCAAGGGAGCCCTACCTCATCTGCTGTGTGGAGGAGGCACCATCACTATCCCCTTTCCAGGATGTTTTCTCAGAAAGACACTTTCCTGGTTCAGCTTTTGATGATAGAGGTGCCCACCCTCCAGAGGTTCTGGTCTCTGAGAGAAGCACTTTACCCCACACCTGAGATAATGTGGAAGTTCCTTCCCAGGTCAGGATTTAAACAACACTTACTCTTCCAAGTTCAGTGTGAATAAGCTCAGGTCACAGAAACAGTGGCTGGCACATCCCACTGTCCCACACATTTCACTGTAGGAGCCTGAACATTAACTCAGCATCAGCTCCAAAGGCCAATTCTGCCCTATGACAACTCAGCATCCAAGGTCCAAGTCACTCTGCAGATTTGGTCACTGTAACAGTGACCAAATAGGGCACTGTAACAGCAGCAAATCTCCCTTCCTGCATGTTTTGAAGAACTATTATGGGAAAGAACTGGGTAGCCCTATGTACAATGAATATGTAAATGAAATCTTTAGTGGCAGAAGTGTATTGTGCCTTTAAGGCACAGAATAACTATGAGCCCATTGGCTCACACACAGATCTCCCACTGCTGTCAGTGGGAATCTCAGGCACAGACTGAGATCCCGATATGCCCCCAAGAGTCTTTATTCAAATAAGAAATTTAAATGACTGGTGAAGCCATAGGAAAAATCATCGGAACCAAATCCAACTGCTTTCAAATGAAAATCATGTTTTGTGCCAATTTTATCTCAAATTTCCTTTTGATTTCATGAAAACACAGGCTTAATGCTTCCAGCTTTTCTTACTCTCTCTCGGAAGCCACTCTCCAACTGTGGAAATGATGAAGAATCCCTCTGAGAAAAGCAAAATTTTACTTTGGGCCAAGTGTCTGATTTTGCCTACAGTCGAATTTTACTTATCTAACACTAAGAAAAATGTTCAATGACAGATTTGGCTCTTTTTCATATCCAATCAAGCTTATTAAATTTTATCAATTCTTAGCATTGTCATGAAGAATTTGCCCTCCGGTGGGGGAAACCCAAAATAACTAACACAAAAACCCCCTAGTTAAACCAAAACAAAAGGAATCACAGAACCATAGTAGATAAATCTCCCATTAAAGCCAGTTTTGCATGTCACAGAATAATTTTACTTTCATCAAGGACAGTTTTCCCTGTCATGCAATGGGAGTTAAGCAATTTGCCAGCTATTCTAATAGGATAAAACCTTCTCCAATGTAGACTTGGGGACTACAAGCCAATCAATTAGACCTTAGTGGGGAATTACTGAGATAGTAATGAGCATTTGCTCTCTGCAAAGATGTCTTCATAAGTAGATGTGATCCAGAAAATGTAAGCTAAGAGTGAACAAATGACTCCACGTGCGTGTGTGTGTCTAAGTAAAACAAGGATAAACTTAAAGCTAATGGGCATTTAAGGAACTCCAACTCTGTGTTGCCAAGACAAATCCACCCTGTTCTTCAATAGCAGGTCAAGGAGTAGTCATGGGAATTCAAAATCTCTGAACTAAATTACTGGAATCAATAGGAGTGAATGCAGAAAGAGGGTAAGCACTGACCACAGCAGGCTCACTCCCAGCTAAAACTGAGCTCTACTAAACACTAGCTTGGAATTATATGAAGTGGTAGAAAATTCACTGTGAGTTTAATCAATGTGAGCTATACCATCAACAAACTTCTCAGAAAATCTGTCATTATATTAAGATCAAGATTATTGTTATTATCTATTGTAGTACAGTGAGATTTGTATATACTAAATCAGACACTTTGAGGTAGAAAGTATAAAATTCTTTCAAAAGAGTAATGGTTTAGTAAGAAAACTGTTTTGCAAAATCACAGAACAAAATTCAAAAGCTTAACCTGTTCTATTAACTGTTGAAATTATTTCCAGAATAGGAATTTTATATATGCTGGCTTTTGTTAATCCTAAAAATGCACATACAGAAAAAATGGTTTTGTGTTAGTAGTAAGGTCAAATAACCTCACGCTAGTGGAAAAGCTGATATCCAAGCTTATATCAAAGATTTACACAACACTGAAATTCATAATTCATATTCTGAAACTAAAAATGTGACTTATATTTCCCACAGTTTTGGTTTGCTCCATCCTTATCCTGTATTGTGTGCATCTCACAGGAGAGACCAAAGGTGACAGCACCCTTCCTCCCAATTTTCTACAGTCAGCCTTGCAGACCTGGAATTCAAGAGTGTTATATTTTACCCTGGGATCATTTTTTCCTTTCAATTTAGAAGTCAGAGGCTTCTTCAGATGGCCAGAGTTTGAAGGAAAAGTCAGTTTTTCTCCGCAACAAGTGAACAGCAGGAAACCAGCAATCAAAAGCATGAACAGAACAAGTCAGAACTTAACATCTGTATTTATGAAAGTCACAATATGGAGGCTATTGCATCTGTTTATCAAGTTATTACCATGGTAGAAAAAAGCTTGTGTAAATGTACATCTAACCTGCTATGTCACTGAAACATGAATTCTAGCATGAAGGAATATGGTTTGAAAAAAGTATTTGAAAAGAATTTTTTCCTCAAAGTCCCATGCAAAAGACTATTTAGGAAAATAAGTTCTGAGGGATAAGAAGTAAAGTGTGATCTTTGGTCAAAATTTATCTAAAATAGTACAGATATTCAGATAACACTAATTAAGACAAAAGTAAGAGGTCATAAAATGTAGCAAAGATACGCCTTATGCATTCTTCCTGTTACAGGACAATATTTAGAAGAGAACTTTCCTCAATGCCTCTCCCCTCACCTGTGGCATAAGAAGCCTGTAGAGGATACCGCGTCAGAATTTTGGTACAGCATCTTGATGGAAACAAAAAGCAGATAAGGTGTTTCTGAAGCTCACATGCAAGGACAGTACAGAAAGGCAGAACTGGATGTTGCCTACATTTTAAGGAGCCACAGTGTAGGAATTTTTCTTCCCAACCTCTCCCAAGTACCACGTCAATCCATAATGCTTTAGTAAGTGAATTGTTTCATTTTCCTTGCAGCATTTGATTTTCAGCACTGTTAGAGAAACAGGATAATGGACACGACAGACCAGTAGCATGATGCTGTAAAGCAATTCTTGCATTCCCAAGACACATTAAAAGGATCTGTTAGTTCTTCACTGAAGCAGTGAAAGCACAATTTGTTTATCAGACTTCACACTGCCATGACTGATTAACAATTAATACATACAAGAAAAATGAGACAACACTACACACTGTGCATGGGAGATGTTTCTGATACCAGTTTGGCAACTCAGTATCATTCATTCCTGAGACGCAGTGAGAAATAAAGATACTAATCATCTGGAATGGAGGACATTTTAATACCAGATCCTCTTTTTAATAATGCTTACATTTAAAAACTGTAAAAAAAAAGGTTTTACTGAGATTATTTCCCCAACAGGAATGATTTTTTTTGTCAGGATGTATCACTGAGATAATACAGCTCCTGGACATACAAGCACATCTGTAAACCAAGTCAGTAGGTTGCAACGTAACGTCAGCCACATCACATCTTTGCAGAATCCCCAAAATTCTAAACACATGAACATCATACCATTATTGTCCTGTACTGTGCTGTATTTCTGTCTTGGTTTGAAGGACAGGTATCTGCTAAGGAAGGCAGGAGCCTCCCTTGGAATGGAAAATATGAACCCGCTCATCTCTGAATTATTATAATTTTGAAATTAAGGGGCTTTCAGGCAAAGATCTGGGAAAGGGAATAGCAGCTCTTTACTGGTACGTAGGTGTCTAACAAGGCGGGCAAACAGCAGCAGCAGCACCCAACAGAAGCACGAGCCCAGCCCCAGCCTCTCCCGGCCGCGGGCGCTTCCCGTTCGGCGCAGTTCCGGGCACGGCCGCCAGGGGCGCTGCCGGCTGCCGGCCGGGCAGGGCTGCCACGACTCCCCCGCGGCTGCAGGGGGCGCTGTGGCGCGGGGAGCACGCGGTGACGGCGGCAGGCGGGAGGGGATGGAAGGAAGGGGCTGCTGTACAAAACCCCGGGCAGCAGGAACCGGTGCCCCGACAAGGCTCTCGGACACAGCAAGCTGGAACAGCTGGGCTCCCTGCAGGCAGAGGCTAAAGCTACAGTGTAAAAGGCTCTTTGGGATTTCTCACCGGCCGATCCCTGGGTCCAGGCTGTGCTCCCAGTGGGAAATCAAGGCACGGACTGGCGGGGGCAGCTCCCAGTGGGAAAACAAGGATGTTTCTGGGTATTGGCAGGGCACGCACTGGTTCTGGGCTTCTTTACAGCAGAGCAGCAAAAGAAGCCAAGCTGGCAAGTTCAATCACAGTGCCAAAGCAAAAAAAAAACCAAAAAAAAAACCAAAAAGAAGCGGGCAAAACCCACAGAAGCAGCAGGATCCGTGGTCAGAGGTACCAGCCACGCGTGTCCAGCGGGACAGAACGCGCTCAAAGGAAGGGCTGCCTCTCACCCCGCACCCATCTCCCCCAGAAACCCCAGCTCGGCTCCCATTTGTCACAAGAGCCCCAGAGCCAGGCAGGATGGGGGCTGGGCGGAGACAGCAGCCACTCCGGGCACAAACAAAACAACAGATCAAAACCCATCAAAATGGTATGGGATAATAAACCATCCCCAAGAGAACTTTGTAATGTACATTATCATTATTTTACTGTGTTGTATTACACAGAGTATATTTCAAATGCAATAATGAATAAAAAACTTTAGGTATTCCAAATAAGCTTCAATTCTTTCACACCACCAAACTTCTGTAGTCAAAAAGAGTTGAACTCCAGCAGAAGTTTATGACACAGGGTGGCAAGTGGGAAAGGAAAAGAGGGTAAATGAAGTGGCCATCTGTCCTTTTTTTATGCTTTTGTAAGCACTTACAATGAGAGAAAAATAAAAAATTACATCCAAAAAGTGAATTCAAAAATAGTTCAATAATCTTCAGCTCTTCTTCTGAGGTTACTCACAAATATAATTCTGTATCGCATCCTTAGACAAGGCTCTGAAATGTTAAAGACTGACAGCCACCTCAGCAGCTTCTGTTGTTTGAACTCCAAAAAAAATTAACCATACTTGGAACTCTTAGAACATTGCAAATGTTACATGTCCAGTGATTCCATGAGCCTTGAACAAACCTCAGAGTACTGAGACATCATGGAAACTCCTGGAGTTAGAGCAAGCATAATTCAAACTGTCTATCAAGGGAAGATAAATGTATCAACTGCTTTTCTTGGATTATTTTTACATCTCACAAACGCTCTCCTGAAACTGTAATAGTTTAATTACAGTTCTTAGTTCCACTCTGCCAAAGTAAAAACTGGGAGATACAAGATGCAAATAGGCTGCAGCAACTATTTCAGCAACAGAAAATCTTGTTATGTAGAAAACATTGTTTGAAAGTCCATATACTTTTCAAGACTTGACCATGTCTTCACTCAGAATCCATAAAGACACTTTCATTTAAAAGCAGAAATAAAACCATCATGTTGAACCTTAAAGTGTATGAGAGTTCAAAGTACAATACCACCTCCATTACCATCAAATGTAAACAAGGTGAGACAGAACCACAAGTGACCTATCTCTCACCTACCTGAACAAATTAATTACCCCTTGGCATCAGTATAATTTTTATGTACAGAGTCTGTCTCATAATGAGGTCTTTATTATGCAACCATATTTCAAGTAATTGTCATCTTAAGTAAACATGTTTTAATTACTGTCACTTTTTTCATTATTCATTCTCAAGCCTAAAATACATGTCAGGGCTTAATGGATTGTCATCTCCTGCTACTTTCCTGTGGTAACATATGTCCCCATTTATTTCACCAGCACACTAATTAAAATACACAGAGTATGCAGTGAATTTAGGGTAATTCTGATGGTGATGGTACTGCAGTTGTCCATCCTAACAATCCTTCAGAGCTTTTATTCGCTTCTCTGAATACTTTCACGGTGCTTTGTAGCTGGAAATAACGTACTGTGTGACTGTTGATAAAGTGACATTTGCCACAAGCACCATCACTTTGAAGAATATCCAAGGAGCAAAAAGGAAATCAATGCAATTTCCAGATAAAAACTTTAAATTTTTATTCAATTATATGGTACAGAATAGCATATTGAGAATAAATTCACCTAGTGGAGGGAGAAAAAGGTGCATTCTGGAAATAAATACTGCCCTCTTTCATATGTAAGCCTTAATACTCTTACAAGTAAACAATTTCATCTAATTATATAGAAGCTGCTTACTTGTATGTTGAGACATGATATTTATATTATCGCCATTGAAAGTGGTCCATCAAGAACTTGAAGGCCAGCTAATTCTGCCACTTGAGCATGCTCATAAGATGTTTATTACTGTACTACAAATGAGGTATCTCAAATGTTCGAATAAATGCCATATTCACACCAAACAATTGCTGAATCAACAGATCCAGCAGTCCTTCAGTAATTCCTAACAGAGCTTTCCTAGTGCCCTGAAGGAAAAGCAAAAACTGTGCTGTTTGGTCCTGTGCCAAACCTTTAACCTTTGTATAAATAAAGCAGTAATTTGACAGAAGCACTTTAATAACACACCTAAAGTGAAAGTTGAAAATAAAATGTAAAAGGGAGAATAGCAGGAGAAAGTAAAGGAAAAGAGAGGAAAAGATATAGGGGCCTGGCTTTTGTCTACTTTAGCCCCACTGACTACAGGATTTGTACATCAGAGATGATACCGGATACATCCTGCCCTTGGAGCCATTAGTGCTGTTCAAAGGTAGTCATTGTATGTCCAGTGAATCACATTTGATTCATTTCCAACATCTCTGTTCTGAAGGAAGACAGTAAAACTGCAGTGTCTGCAGAAAATAAATGCACATGCCTTATTGGTAAAAATTATGATCAGCACTATAAAAAGAAAGACTCATTTAATATTTTTAATCACAAAAAAACTCAGTGACTTGTTTCTATAAGTCACATATACTTCTCATTTCCTCAACCTGACATACAGAGAATTGTCTGCTTGAAAGTCGAGTTTTGAAATTAGCATCTGTCTGTTTTTACCTATCAAATACAATCACACTGGGCATGGCTGAAACTTTTATTGCTCTCCTGACAGACACCTGGAGCCAGTGCTGTCAGTGCTCCTCTTTGTTAGCAGTGAGGAAGTAAATGAGACGGACAGTTCTTCAGCAAAATGTTGAACAAAAAGCAGACTGAAGCCTTTTACAAGGACATCACCTTTTGCAATGCAGAAAGATTCTCTTTCTTTGACTTTCTAGCACTGTCATATTTAGCAGCTCACTTTCCCTCTTCTCAGGCAGTTTTTCCCTATGATGAACCTACATTGTGAAGGAGACTAAGCTAATCACCAAAAAGTAGATAGGAATTCAGGTCGAGTTGTGAAGGTGAGGGAAGGGGGAGACTGTGCCTGAGCAGGCATTAACAGGTCCTGGAGCAGCACAGGCAGGAGCTGAAACCCTGCTGTACTTCTGAGGAGCACACACGAGATTCTTCTTCAGTTCCAGGGTCACTGGCGCAGTGGTCAGTGCTCCCTCTTCACCTCCTGCTCTTTTTGGGACAACCAAGAATTACTCTGAGCGAGTTCTGTGTTAGTACAGGAAGCTAATAAAACATTCTTCTTTGTCCACCTGACACTGCAGAAACGGGACTGTGCTCATTCTGGATAAAAGTGCCCTGACAACACCTCCAGGCTGGCAGGCAGCTTTATGAGCTGGAGAGTTCAGAGTGATTCTGGTCCTGTTTGGACGCCCTTACTGTGTGTCAAATCCACTGTAGTGGCTTCTGTGGTGATATTGCAAACATTCTGTAACACCCCAGTTACTTTTAAATGGGTTCAGCCAAGCCCCTATTAGTTCACGTGCTGGAGAGCTACTGCCAGCAGTGTCCCAGCACAGTGGGGATCACAACACCTTGCTGCAGTATCATCACACCACAGAATTACACAGCAAAATGGCCAACAATATTTTGAAGCTGTCCAGAGAAAGATTAATTGATTCCTGACTATAGACTATTTCTAATCATTGCTGTCTCTCCAAGTGATAAGAAATATTTGCTTTTCTTCATCAGGAAGGAACAGTGGCTGCTGGAGCCATGGTGAATTATTTCTTTCATATCCTTGGAAACACATTATACAACCTTAATTAAAAGAGATTTCCAAAAGAATAGCAAAACACTCCTAATGGAAAAAGGACATTCTTGCTTTCAATAGCAAGAAAAATAGAATGCATTTGTTTACTTCCCTTGATATTTTATAAGCCAGGAAATGTTTTCTCTCCATATCTCACCTCCCAATGCTTTAATTTGGTCTATTCTGCAGTATTTCACTTCCAGCAGCAATCAGAGGCTGAAACAGACCAGCTTTCTTTTACAACACTTTCATTTCTTCTCTGTACCTACATTTAATACAAGACATTATTTAGAGAGTAGTAGAAAAAGAAATATCAGGAAAATGGGTTCTCCAAGGCCTCAGGATCCAGAAGGATGGATATACTAAAGCTTCCTTTAGTAAAGAAGAGACCAGAACAGACTGGTGACTGTAATCATACACTAATTTCACTAAACCAGAGAATTCTAACAAGACCCTTGGGAAGCCTTTTAGAAGAGGAGGCAGAAACAAGGTACAGAGTGGTNACTATTGAAAATAGAATTTAATACAATAGGTAAATAGGGTAGTAAGTAACACTAGTAGCAAACATAAGACTTCATTTTCTTGGACCATTCCTATGACACAGCTCAGGAGTAGAGCATGATTACATTCCTATCCCTGTATAATTGTTATCTAGGCATTCCATCAATGAAGATGATGCATCTCTTCACTTAATACATAGACAAAAAACACCAATGAGAAAAGCCACATTCAGTGAGCAAACTCTTCTCCTTCTAGGAAAGTAAGTCTACCAAATCTTGTATTTTATTTTTCCAACCTGTTTGGAGACTTAGTACTCAGTAACTGTCCTTCAACAAAGCAAATCCACACAGACATATCTTCCAGAATCTTATCACATATGCATAAAATCTCCTAAGGAAATTTTAGCTTCATTTTTGTGGCTACAGTGACTATGTTTCCACTAAAAATTGAATAAAATGAAATGAACCAACTTGTGAAGAAACTCACTTCAGAAGAAATATAGCTGATTCTATTAGAGCCAAGATCCAACTCCCAGAATTTTTCGCTTTTAACAAACAAGAAAATGTAACCCACTTGACACTGGGAATATGGTTTCCTGAAATCCATTCCAATTGCTGCAATTAAATGTGGCACANCACATCCCTAACTCACAATGTCAGATGATCCACATCCATATCTGGATTGGAAGGGAGGTAACAGAGTAAAACTACAGTGCAAATAAACAAAGACAATCAGAAGAGAAAAAGTTTCCAATTAGGAGTAACTACTCAAACAAGACTCCTTGATAAGCCTTGCATTAAGAACAAGAAGAATATTTCTTCTTACATTAAGTACAAAATTCATGCAGACTTTTATATGAGAAACTGCATTCAACTGAGCACAGGTTGAAATCCAGTGTAATATGGTTCAAAACCTGTTATTTCT
>WAAG01073263.1:11348-24235 GCA_013390105.1 Tichodroma muraria
TCAACGCTCAAAGAGCTTTTACCAGGCAGACAGGAAAGTAATCAAGGCATCCACTATGATGAAATAATATAGCAAGATTAGGAGAAGAGAAAAGACCTTGTCCAGCCTCAACTCAAGAAGCTTCAGCCAGACACACTTCAGGATAAGCAGTAATGATTCCTTCAGGAGAGTAAATAAAGGGAAATTAAGAAAGGAATCAGTTTCTTCTTTTATGGATATACTCAATACTCATCAAAACCTTACGAGGGGGTTTTATGCACTGAGGTGAGAATCCAATGTAAAGGACTGCCTGAAACAACAGTTTTAGCTTTTATACACCCAGATTCCAAGCAAAAAAATAACCCAAAAAACCCCAACCAGAGTAGGGAAATTAAGAAAAACAGCACATGGGCAGAACCTTCTGCTTGGACTCCAAGAAAAATCTCTTGCCCCTGACTGCCAAAACTGAACTACCCCAGCTGGTCCACAAGGAGTTCTGGGCCCAATTCATCCCTGTCCTCCTGAAGTGTCCCAGGCAGAGCTCGAGCTGGTTCTTTGTTTCCAAGATGAAAGGGGGAATAAAAAAAATCAAGAATCAATCCCAGAGTCAACCATAAAAAAAGACTGCAGAGTGACAGAAACNTAGCACTGATTGCAGCATAGGACCCAAGAAACTTCATGGTAAACAGAAAATGAGAATTTTAGAAGGTCTATTATTGCTACTTGTACTGAAACATGTTCCCATGGTGTTGAGCACCACGGGAAAAAATGGAATTTTTACAATAAAAATTTCCAAAGGACACAGCAAACACCAGCATCCACCCTCCTGCCAAATTAAAAAAAAAGCCAGCCACCCCCGAAGGAGAGAGGTAGAGAGAGAAGGGAGAAAGGCAACAAATAAAGTACCAAGAAAGTTCTCTCTGGTATTTTTTAAAATAGTTCCTCTAGAATTACCTCNTGTAAATGCTTCACATGCTCACAGATTGCTTCCTGACACTCTCAGTTTGAAGATCCAGCTCCTCTTTGGTGAGAAGCTTTGCCTTCAGACTACTAGAACATATTCTCCTCTTGGGGAATCTAAATTATCATTACTCAACACATTATCTTCACTTTAGTTATTGAACAAATGCAACCAACTCATTAAAAAAATCTCTCTCATTTCAGCTTGAGTTCTGTAGTCACCAATGAGGATGGAAAGGTAAAGTACAACCCACTAAACTTTAAAATTTAAAATGTGTGATTTGAAAAGTGGTGATCATTTATATTGTTAGGAGTTTCTATCAAAGTAAAAAAATAACTTCCAAGCAGAATCCCAAGCTTCAAGGCTACGTTAGACTTGGGCACATGCGCCATGCAATACTGCAAAGATTCTAGTCTTGCTGCAGAAGTTAACAAGACAGCCAATTAAATTAAATTAAATTAAAACAGATTCCCAGAAATCCCTAAATTATGCCTGGGAGCTCTCCAGTCCCACCAGGATTAGGCAAGCACAAAACTGTTTTACAGATATCTCTATTCCATCCTGCCTATTAAAGGTACAGCACAGCACTTCCAGCAGCATTGATTTTGCAGACATGCTTTTATTTGAAAAAAGAAGAGGTAGACAGTACTTTGTACTGTTCAATAATGCCATAGTTATTTATCAGAACATTTGGCACAGGTGTGCAGGAATCCAGGACTTCCGTTCAGCACACTCCTCCCTCCCGAGACCCAGGCTGCCATCTGACAAGGACAACAGNCACACAGATGCAGTGTTCCTTCTTTAGGCAGAAAATATCAAGATGGAAACGACAAAACATTGCTTCCCACAAACTCCAACTGTCTGGGGAAATTTAACCCCTTAGATAGGATTTGTCCTGTAGGTAGTATTTGAAAACCAGCTATCTACAAACGAGCTGTTCTCTTCACTGGCTCCTGTTGCATCACCAAAATGAGGCAGGGCACAGATTCTCTATCATTATAATCCTCTGTTTTACCTTCTAAAAAGAAAAACAAACACTTCCCTCACCAAAAAGGTGAAAAAAAACCCCAAAGCCTCCTATACCTACAGTATATATCTAACCAGTATAGAACAGACCCATAATTATATAGCCTGAAAGAGGTGAAAGCTGTGAAACCTTTCAGCAGTAATTTAGATGTGCTAAGACTCATAAAATGGCAAGAGAGAAGTTACAATGGAAATTGCTTGATTTCAATGCTGAGGACAAGGAATAGATGTTGCTGTCCTGTTTATGTAAGCCAACAGTCTCTATTCACTGGCAACAGAAAAGAAAAATCTTGGTTTAATGCACAGCCAGGTGAGTTGTGTAAACATTTTCTAGATCACATTAGAATGGTGGGTTTTGTTTGTTCTTTTTCAATACTTGAATGTAAGTGCAAAAGAAACTGCCCCAGCAAACCATCCAGTTAGTACTTTTCTACCTAAAAAACACTGACATTTCAGGAGCTAGATACTTATGGCTTTATTCTGCTTGACACAAAACTGTGACAAGTGCCCAACCTTTTGGACACAGATGTATTGCATTGTGAATAATCCTGTTTTATCCTTTGCTATTTCTCTCTCTGAGTAGGCACATTCTACTAAGTCAAAACAGGGAAGACAACTGTGTGTGTGTAAAAAAGGGATAAAGAGGATGGGTGAAGGTGTTTCACATTCCTACTTTCTGTTTCATATTTATCTCCTTCATCCCTATGAAAAGAAAAAGCACCAGAACAAAATAGTTGTTCTACAGGCTGGGTATTCTCAAGGGGAGAATTGTGCACCACAAGCAGGAATGACACTTTCAAGTTAAAAGAATTAACATTCAGATTGAGTTTTGGAAAGCCCAAGATATCAGTTGTGGAACAGGTGTTGCACAGATAGGTCCTCAGAGCTGGTGCTCCNTATGGATAAAATCACCAAGCTCTGGACCGACAATCCAGAACTGACAATCTATAAATCACTTATCTGGGGCAGCAGTGAAAGCACAGATATTCCTGTTGGGAGGGGGTAGAGAACTACAGTGTGTGTCCTTCAGGTTCCTAAAGCTTGTGCTGCTGCTCCACATCTTCCCTCCCCTGACGTTAATGCTAATTTGTTATGGCTCTGTGTGTTAAAATGAAATTTCCAGATACAGAAGGAAATATANCCCTTCTTTTCAGTGGCCTCAGTTGCCACATGGAGCATTCCCTACCCATGACATCCACTCTGGAGCCCTTGTTTCCAACGTATATAATTTGGTTTTTACTTCCAAAAATCTTTTCCAGACTAAGGTACAAAGTGCCATCAAAAGCTTAGAAAATACAACTGCCAGAATATTGGATTATTCCCTACACCCCCCATTACCTTGGGTCTAAGCACCCACAACAGATGACTTCCATTCACTGAAAAGCTTATGAGCAGTCCAGATCATAATGTCCACATCCTGCTCCGAATATATAAAACAAACAGTTTCTGATTTTTCCCCCCAGTGCTGCCATTAGTATTCCTTGCAACAAGGATCTGTCTCTGGTACATTAATGTGCCACGAGCTGTGGCATCCTGAAGCAGAGCTTTGCGCTGAACCTGCCTCCAGTCTGACAGCCAGAGGATGCCAGCCATGGTAGGAACAGAGAAAACCAAACAGATTCATAGCCCTGCCTCAAGAAAGCCAAATGCTTAAACTTCAATGTTCAATGCAATTAATTTTTTTAAAGGGAAACTCTCTGCATACTTTCTAAGAAATGGACTGTGTCAGCCACGTAAATTGTTTTCCACTTGAAGGCAGAACTTGGAGCCTATCACATTTACGACATTGTGACAACTGTTCATTTATCCTAAGTGATAAATCTCACAGTACCGAACTCAGCCTTTTACACTTGTTTGATTTTTAATAACCCTGATGTGCCAACAGAGAGAGTCTGAACCAGAGGAAGAGGCCTAATGTTGCTCCTAATAACTCACTGTTCTGTGCAATAGCTAAAGTAAATCCATCTTGGGAGAGGGAGAAGGGACAGACATTAAGTTGGCAAAAAAAGCTACAATAAACTAGCATAAAACCACCCAAATAAACAGCAGTGTATCCCATTACATAAGCTTAGCACTTACACTCCCACACATATGGGGAAAAATGAACATATGAGCAAACTAATAGGATTATGCAAAAGAAGCTTCTAATAATAGGCCCATAATTAATCTTTTATTTAGTCTTGGGGCTCGCCTGTAATCATTCTTCATGTGCATAATATAATTTGGGCAAAAACTAATTCTATGCAGAGGACATGTCTTACAACAACCCTCCAGTTGTGAGGACTATTTTTGCTAATCTAGTTATGGCTCAGCAGATGGTACAGAGTCCATTCCTAAGCCAGACTTAGCTTTATGCCATGCTTTCTTTATTGACAAAAAAGGGGCACCTTTTGTTTGAACCACCAAAACACAGTTCCATTGGTAGGAACACGTGAACTGGAACTGAGGAGAATTTTGCAGAAAACCTTATGACATCTAAAAGTTATCATGAGAATTATTTTACTGTACTCCTCAACTATTTTCTTTTCCAGTGGTTATTGTGTAATTTTTTAAAAAAATAAATGCTCTGTAATCGAATCAAATAACCTCTGTAGGATGAAACACTTTATCTAACATTTTATGCCATTTTTGTATGCACATGTGTGCGTGTCCATATAAAGCAACATATATTTTAAAATAAGTTTTCCTAGAATCAAGAAATAGATGATCCTTACAGAAAAAAATAAAAATTAGAACACCCTAACATCCTAGTTGCTTTACAAATTTCCTGGCAGAATGAGTATTTAAAAATGATAAAACAGGAAGTAAGAAAGGAAATTCTACAGAAATTCTACTCGCTACACTAATAATTTTCTTTCAAAACGTGCTATTTAGTGAAAATATTTTCAAGTTACGGAAAAAAGTATGTTTCTCAGCCCCTAAAACTAATTCTGACCTTCACACAGAACTGAGAAAACATTCAGGAAAGTGGTTCCCTCTTTCTTTCCCTGAGTTATTTATTCCAGTTATTCAATTAGGGAATGCCACTGCTGGAAGTTGAGATATTCTCTAGCATGTATTTGTTCTCCAGCTTCTTAAAATAAAATACAGTTGGTAACTGAGGCCAATATTCCTTTCATGCTCTCATAAGAATAATTAAGGCCTTTTGCCACACATGAAAATAGTCTCCACCGGCTGTATTAAAAATACCTCGAGCACCGTCACACATCAACCCCTCAAATCACAGCCTGGCTCCTCATTTTCAAGCTCAGTACATAAGGAAATGTACTTTTTGCTCTGTTTCAAGTGAGTTCATTTCTTGAAGTGTATAGTGTTAGACCAGCCCCCTGCATGTTCCTTATTCAACTGTTATCAGGGTACATAAAATGCAGACTAATATGGCATTGCAAAATATCCCAATACTGGCTGAAGTCTAATATTAGAAATGAGAAAAAAAAAAAAAAAACACCTTAAACTTTTAGATGAAGAGAACAAAGCAAATGAAATCTCAGTATACTCTGAGCAGAATCAGTGAAGATTTTCTAAGAACAATTTAGATGGTGATGTGAAGAGATGGATTCCTTGGTATTGATTTCTTTATTTTAATTTATATTATTGCTACTACAGACTTCAACTGTAGTGTTGGGAGACACGAGTTAACATTAATGACCTCAGAGAGCTGCCTGGCTAGCACAGGAAGAGTCCAAGGCTGCTGCAGAGCCACGTACCCAAACCTTGGGGCAAGGGGAACTGGAACTGGCTGCACAAGCTGACTGAAGGCTAAAAGCGGCAGCAGTAAATGCATGTACCCATTAATCAAAATTGTAAATAGAAACTGTCCCAAGTGACAGCAGAAAGGAGGACTAATCACTGGCCAGACTGCAGGGGAGGTGGCAGAGATGGAAGATGCTTCTACAGAGTTTACAAAAAAAACACCAGCCAGAAGGAACTGAATAATGCTTTGAAAAATGAAGTGGGGAAGTAGCATTCTTAAGGGTAACAGGTAGTTAAACAACTGTTTTTCATGTGGAAGAATGGAAAGAAGCCATCCGACACACCACTCACACATCCATGACAAAAGAGTAGTAGCAGTGCCAGATAAGGATGGTATTTCACAATAAAATAGTAACGTTGTCATTACAAGAAAAAATGCATCCAAGGGGAAACTGCACGGCAAACCCAAAACCAGTGCACATGGAGCTTCTAAGGTATCATTTGGGAGAAAACTGTTTGCTCCAGAATCTCTGCAGAAATCTTCCCGAGGAGACGTGCTCTATCATGAGGCAAGACCCTGTGCCTGAATGTGTTCGTGACACTGTTCATCTTGGTCTGTCCCCAGACTGTGCTGGAGGCTTCTGAGCTGCAGAGCCGTGGCACTCTGCTCCTCTCAAACACACCAGTCAGCTGCAGTGGCTCCTCAGGGCTTTTTACACTCCTCATACACGTGTGTCCTGGGAGCGCAGGACAGCGGGCAGCTACCATTGGAAAGCGTCTCTGTTTCATCACATATTCCTTCATTTCCCCACTATTCCTTATGGACTCTGTTATAGACATATCACTGCCCTTCTAGACTTTTACCTGCTTGCACAGTGTGGCAAAGCAAAGTCAGACAGGAGTTCTGCAGATTTAATAAGATTGCTGATAACGTGTCACGAGCTTCAGTGACTCTGGGGATTAGGTGTGTTTAGAAATGCTATGTAATCTTCAGTGTTCTGCAAGTAACCATGGCTTGGGATTAAAACATATAAAAACTTGTCAAGACTCTGATATACTTAATATCTGCTTAGTGACATCTCATTTAAATAAAAGATTCATTAACCTCAAAATGCGATTTTTTTTTTTTCAAAGCAGCAGTATGATATGCAAGGCTGAGCTGGTGCTTGCTTTATAAGCAGATTTTCAGAGTCACTGGCTGAATGGATTCAGATCTCAGCAGCCTAAAATTTAGTACACCCAGGTATCAGAAAAACACTGAAATTCATTAAATGGCTTTGCATACTGGAGCCTTACAAAATATGATTGTAGCCTAATTTGAGGTTGTGTTTTCTCCCTAAAATTAAAGGGAGACACTAAAATAAAATGGCTAGGTTTTGTTCTATCAAGCATTCTCAGAACAGGTCTTTGGGTATAGTGGGGAAAATATTTGAAATGAGCCAGGTATTTTTCTGCAAGAATGAATATTAAGTACTGAGCAGGTGCAGTAGTTAATTTTCATAATGTTCTTGGTTATGCAGCTAATATAGCATTGCAAGTTTCATTACAAGGCAGAATAGATTCCAACAAATTTTGTTTTGACACTAACTGCCATTCAAATGAGCAAAAGTACCCTCATTTATTTTAATGAGAGCCGACATAAAAAAACCCACATGCAAATAAGACAATATTACATAAAGGGAAAAAAGTCAATCAAATCATGAAACATAAATAAAATGCTAAATATAGGGATTATATGGTCTTAGAGTCACAAAATTATTTAGGTTGGAAGAGACCTTAAAACCATCTTGTTCCAATGCCCTGCCATGGGCAGGGACACCATCCACTAGGCCAGGTGGATCCAAACCCTGTCCAACCTGGCCTCCCAGGGATAGGAGTATTCACCACACTTAAACATTAAAGAACTGAGGGTGAATAATAATCAGCAAAGAAACAATGCACACACCCACCTCTGTTGTATTTACACGGAGTGTGTTTGGACTCCCAGCAAAAGAGATGCTGAAGAAGGGAAAGTGACAAATGTCCAGGCAACCCTATCGAGCCCTGCCTCCCTGTGACTTTTGCTCAAGCAGCTGCCTCTAAAAATATGGAGGTCCTGAAATAACTTTTTCATCTTTCCCAGTTCTTCATTTAGCAATGCCACTGTCAAAACCACTGCTCTGTACATACAGCAAAACTCAGTGTGTCACTGCTCTGGTCAGGAGCTGCACTGAATCATATTTGGTGCTTCACACTCTCATTCTTGTTTCCTCAATCATCCTTCACCCTTCAAATGCTGACTGAATCCCAAGCAAAGACTCCATGAGAAGCGAAATTTCCTTGTATTTTCTGTCAATCTATTTCCAGGCGTTTGTACAATGTCATGTAAATAGAAGCATCGTTGTATAAAACAGTGCAGCTGAAATGTTGTAATTAATTTTGATACCTGTAATCGTAAACTGTAATTATCATGTAACTGGAGAACTATAATCAAGGAGCAAAGCCCAATTCCACATTTGATATATTTCACAGGAAGAGCTCTGTGGTTAGTCATCTGACAAAGAGAAAAAGCTACAAGAAGATTAGCTGTGCAAGTGCACTTTTAAAAGTCATTGTAATTAGAGATGCTCAACAAAACACAACTGAACAGAAACAGAGAGGGAAAAAAACGTTTTGCTGGCCTTCAGAGAAATATCAAGCTTTTGACATTTCCACACCTTTTAACTGTAATTGTGATATAACCACATAAAATTCATTACAGAGCCATCATTCTTAAACCCATACACAGTTGACTGTGTGAACTGCACTGGCTCCCCAGCAGTAAAGTGGAATTTGTTATTATTTATAGATCTATCAGTCCAGCTGTTGAGCCTATAGTAATATGTGCTTGCGATATCATAGCCATATTTTGACAGCAATGATGAACAGAGAAAAGCCTCTGTAAAAGAGAAAAAACATAACAATTAATAATAAATTACATTAAAAGACTGAATAAAATCGTTTGCACTTATTTTTTACACCCACACATTTGCAAGCACAGAAACACTTGCACTGCAGTGGTCTGCCCTCTAGTTATACCTGTCCTGTCATGGAGCAGAGGAGACACCAGCTCTCAGTGTTTCCTCTCTCCAGGGCTGTCCTTACAAAGGAGAGGCAATTGTTGCACATTTTCATATATTTACTGTCTTATGCCCCTTTATTTGGGTGCCTCAGGGTTGCAGTCGTGTTATCTTCTCTTCACCAATTCCTAACAGCTTCAATCTGTTCATTATTTTTCTCTGTCCTTTGTTTCCCCATCTCAGTGTCTCAAAAGCCTCTATGTCACTGTGCTGCTCTGTGTGCCATTGAACCGTGTCTCATTTACCATGTTTTCTTTCTGGTGCTTCCACAGCCTTTTCATCCTCTTCATATTTTACTCATACAAATCTTACAATCTGTATTACAGATTTCTGCTACAATGCATTCTCATAGGAGTCCAAAGCTCAAACTCTGGAAAATACTGCTACCCTCTATATTGTTCCTATCTACAGAAAGAAAGTTCTTATCTGCCTCAAAGAAAGACTGAATACCCATCCACAGGACTTGAGTCTACAAAATCCTCTGCATGCTTTTTAACTACTAACTTTTAACTAACAAGTTTGTTGGATTTTTCTCAAAAGTTCACAAAATAGAACAATGGTGAAAGAAAACCCACAGGTGTAACCAAGTTCGCTGCTACACAAAAGAGAACTCAGTTTGTTCCAGCATTTGGGTGATTTGTGCTATAATGAGCTTTCCCACTATTCTCTTGTTCTGTGATGGCATAATTACCTCTAGGGATATTCATGTAAAACTGGCATTTTATCTGCTGAATAATTTACAGGTCGGCAAAGTTTAAATACATATAAATGACACACTCACCATTAATGTCAGACAGGCAAAGGAGAACAAGTAGGATCCCGAGGAGGTGCCGTGCTGCTGTTTCACCACCTCCCCTGGCAGGCAAGACTATCAGGGCCTCTCAATGTGCTCACCTACATTTTCCAAACATCTAGTCTCACACAAATCAGGCAGATTGATTTTCAAAACACCAGCAGGGAAATCCTGTGCTTACCACATACAGTGCCCTGTGCAGCACCTTGCCAGCGAGCGTGGAGGAAGCAGACCAGAGCTGACGTGCTGATACTGATCAAAATGGAAAAGATCAAGTATGAGATGATCTTGTTCACAAAGATGAGTTGACCGAAAATAATTTGTACAAGTTTCAGCTATTGCGAACCGTCCTTAAAATAATAAAACTTACAAAAAATACAAGATATGCTTTAGCTGCAATAAATCCCACTCTGTCTAAAATGTGTGAACGCCATGGATTCTATCTATGCTATACATCAGTCATGGACAATCTAGTACCCCCTACCTGCCTTAAAAACACTGAAATTTCTTGTACACACTAGAAACCATGTGGCCAAACCACGACACATTGTCACCCTCAAAAAACATAAAACGTGTTCTCAAATTGCAAGCAACTGAGCTTAGCAAAAACCAAACAAGTGGGTTAAGGCCAAAGCAATCTTGACATCAATCCCATTTCGTCCATGTCCTGGGAACCTGATGGATTGATACAGGAAATGTCTAATTATTATGAGAGCTACGTACAGACTGAAGACAGATGTCTCCAGGAATTCCCACTTTGTATCCATTTCTTCCAGTGAATCCAGCCCACAACATAGTGAAAAGATTGCCATTACCTCCAAAGGAGGGATTAAACTATGGCAAATTTTCAATAACATACTGCCTGGAATGCTAATTATAACACTCTTTTTATGAATATTTAATTTTATGTTGGGTCTTATGTCCTTGAGCTAAAGCCCATAACTTCTATCAATATTAATGCCAATTATGCATTCAGATCCATAGAGATCAGAGAAGATACCCAGAGATCTTAATACGCCCAGTCTTGTTTAACTCTATTGATTTTCAACTTCATTTCTAGCTGGTGCTGTATGACAAGGATACCAAAACCACACAAGCTTTCAGCCCTTTTTAAAGGGCACAAATGATGATGATGATCACAGTAGGTCTCATCAGCACCTAATACCAGGTAAAAGGTTAGTGAGGTTTGAAAACACTGATTTACTAGTGTTATTAAAAGAGGAGGAGAAGCTAGAGAAGCTTAAATTTTAAAATCTAAAATCCACACCTATAAGACTATCATAACTACCCTGCTTAATTTCATCCCAGACATGTTTCTGCTGAGAAATAAATTTTGTGGATATAACTTTCTGCCCCATAAGTAACTCAAAGAATGCGTCAGCAAGTTTGACATACAAAAAAAAAAAAAAAAGAAGAAAGAAAAATCAGAGAGAAGCAGTATTATTAATTATTAACTTAATAGTAATTATTAACTAGAAATGATGAGTCATACTTTAATATCTGTCAAAGTCTGAGTACAAAATTCTATGACTTGGGTCCATGACTACTTGCTCCTACACTGGTACATGATAACAAATACATCTGGGGGGAAAAAAAGCTGCTCCATTGCAGTCAACGGGGAAAAAAAATGCTGTCAAGTATTAGGTAAAGAAGGATTTTATCCACTGGGTGGTTTTTCAGATCCGAACCTGTACAGAAGTTTCTGGGTCTAAAGAAGTTTTGAACTTATGCTAAGCAGTTTTGAGCTATGTTGGCCAAGTGAGAAAATGTTAATTATAATTCTGTTTAAAAAAATGTTATTTCATCAAACCTCTGCTTCACCTGTAGGTCTCTCCTCTTTCCCCATTTCAAATGAAATGAGTGTATTTTTTGTGGGTCCCATCATCCCCTCAAGTCTGCTTGCATGGGCTCTCCAGGCTCGCTCACAGATTTCAGCGGGCTACAACGAGAGCACCTAATAATCACATCAGTCTGAAAAAGGCTTTTTTAGCCAAACTAATTCCAAAGACAGACATCCTGTGAACACTCACACACTGAGCAGGATCCCAGCTCTTTGTCCAGCAGCACAACCTGAGCCCATTCACTCACTCCAACACTCCAAGCCATGACTTTCACTGCACAGCTCCTTTGCCAGTTCTCCTTTCCCTGCCAGCTGTCAAGATTTCTAGAACTTCCCTGAGGTATTTCAGTTTGTAAGAAATGCCACCTCTGGATGCAGGTAGGTACATGAATTAAATTTAGCAATTTCTCTCCGATTTTGTCAGTTTTAGATGATTTTATCAAAAATACATTGGGAAAGACTATATCCATTCCAACCTGTTTGTAGGATAAAAAGAAAAATTTTCACCTTCATTTTCATGTCAAAAATTTTATTTCTGGTTAACTTTGTTAAAATTTGTAAAGCATTAAGAAAACAAAGCAAAGGATAGAGTTTCTTTTTCTTTTTAAAATTATTTTTCCCCCCACAGATATTTTTCATTATATGATTTCAAAATAAACACACCCAAACCCACATTGTTTATGAATTTCCATAAGTGCCACTTTGATTTGAAAAAAAAAAAAGTCTAAGTGAAATAATCCAATGTTTGCAGATCTCTGGTACCAGGACTGGCTAGTCTGAGTAAGTTACTAGGAGATATCATATGGTGCCTGTATCAAGCCCTTGATATTCCTCTTTGCAGTTCAAAGGTTTTGTTACTTGTCTGCAGCACAAAAACCAGTGCTTTTCCAAGTGAAATTACCTCAGAAAGACATAGCACGAGCATAAACAGCAGCTTAAAATTCAGAGACTAAAATTCTATCAATACAGTTTTTACGCTTCTTCATCAAAAAATATCTATTTTCTTTAAAAAAGATTACCATGGATACCTAGTTTTATCTTATCTAAAATACAAACATATTTCAAACAACACAACTGATCAATAAATTTCTTTTGCATGTGGAAGATCTTCACAGCCACATTTTTTACATTTTCAAAAAGCTTGCCTTAGATCAAGGTCACTTTGCTTGATATTTAAGTGGAGAAACAGCTTTTAAATGCTTCTTAAAATAGAGGCAATGGAAAAAAATCCATCGTGGTTCAGTAACCCCCCCAATGTCAGGACTCTCTGAAACATCACAACAGCTCACAGACAAGCCCATAAAAATTGTGCACAAGCTAATGTTCAAGAGGCACTACACAATTCACGTGCCCCTCTGCAAAACAGAGCAAATGTCTCCTCCAACCTCACAGTTTGGTTTGTTTTGTCCTAATAAATAAGTATGTAGATAAATAAGATAATTAATTTATTGCTGGCAGTTACTTTTCACCAGAAACTGATTGTAGTAGTTTGGCCGT